>SKCR01055201.1:0-45383 GCA_019454045.1 Zanthoxylum bungeanum | reverse complement strand
ATGTGACTCAATGCTGGTGGACTCCATTCCTGGTGACTGCATTAGTATCCATCCTCCCGAGCTTGTCCTCCTGGAAATCCCTACAAAACAATAAAGACTAGAGAGAGGTTAGATCGTTATACGATCTAAGTGAGTGGACTAAAAACTAAGAATTGATATAAAAATCTTTTAATTTTAAAACCAAGTTTCCAAAACATCTTTATATGAAAAATTGTTTTCCAAGACTTCATATTTCGAAAAAACTGCCTTTAAAACACTGGTTTCTGAAAATTGTTTACTAAAATCTAATTTCTGAAAATCTAATTGTTGGTTTCTATTAAGGTCCAAAGATCATAAACAAGCAATGAAAATAACATGTGAATACTGTCAAAGGAGGTGCGGAATATTACTCAAATTGATCGGTCATGATGCTACGAAGAACACTTCAACTTTCTGCCTTCTCCAAGCTCGGCAGTGGGCAGTTTCTTCAGCTTCATTTTCGGCTTTGGTTGGTCCTCCATTGATGCTCCAATATCCAAGCTTATCAAGGTGATTCCAAGCTCATGAAGTGAGTTCCCTATCACATTTGTATATCTCCAATGGTGTGCTAGCACTTGTGATTTTTGCCACAAAAATCATCACATTACTTCTTGCCATTTTTGGTAAACCAAAAGGAGAAGGAAGAAGAAGATGGCCTTGAGGCCGAGAGAGATGAAGAGGAGCATTTGGCTCCAAAATTGTAAAAATCGAGAGAGAGAGAGAGAATGAAAAGAAAAAGTGTGTAATAGATATTTTAATTTCCAAAATTAATTAACCATTTACCACTTTTTAATTTCAAAAAAATAAGCATTAAATGCTTTCAATCATCCACATCAATCAATCAAATGTCACATCACTCAAAGTGACATGTGATTTGACGCTTGATGTGACTTGCGATTTGACGCTTGATTTGACTTGCGTGCCGCAATTGAATTCGAAATGCGAATGCGCTCGCAAATAATCCCGGGCTCGGGTTCACTAATTCCAAATTAACGAATTTTCCGTTGCGATGTAATTAAACGATTACGCCTAGCGAAATCACTATTCACGTCGCTAACGAATTAATTCTAAATTAATTCGTTCGCCCAAATTAAAATCTAATTTTAATTCTGCGTCAAAATCTAATTTCGTTTAATATATCGAATATATTAATTTATCGATTAATTCTAAATTAATCGTTTTCTCTCTTTCTATGATATTTTATCCTAGATAAAATATCTACGTAATTAATCCCAGATTAATTTTCTCTCTCATTAAATTAATCCCAGATTAATTAAAGTGCGAGTCATACGTCATCAGTGAATCTTCGGGAAGCGACCCATGAGATCCCCGGATATGTTGGCAGTAAATTCGGTCGTCGGACTTTCCGAACACGTAAGTACCTCGTACTACGTTTATACCGATTTACAAGACAAGGTTGGCCTCTAGCAAAGTGCCATGCCTACCCAATTCTCCGGAAATATCCTTACGGGAATAAAGGATCTATATCATGTGTAGTATACGTAGTATTGCGTATTTCGATCCAGTATCGAATGATCACGTGCTAGGCCTGGGGCTAGAATTGTGTCTGCCCCGTACGAAGCACATGTCGGATGTCTGGTAACTAGTCTCCATATCGGATAAACATGACCTTGTCATTTTATCCCGATGACTGCAGTACTTAAGAGTACTAGTACCGTATCCTACGTGACCATCATCTCCATATGACTGGAGTGATACTTCCGTCTTGACATCACACCCAACACACTACGATTCTCAATATACCCAGCATTGGCATACACAGAACCTGTTAAAGTCCTAGACGACCGCAACCAAAGTATATTGATTGTCGCAAGTATTAGCGGTGCAAGTCTCAGGTTAAGACCAAATACACCTACCCTGATTTCAGACTTCCATAGACACATAGTCATACTACCAATGGAATTCGAGGGTGCTATCCAGAGCGAAGCTGTTTTCCGTACCATCGGTAAAACACAACCTCCTATTACACTTGCATGAGTATCCTATACCCAAATATATGAGAACAATGTCGTTGTGCCCGCACAACGCGCACAAGTGTAATACTAGTCTTTTACGCATTTATCGATGTCCAATCTCAATAATGCTATGACTAGGGATATTTAATGATTTATGCTTCGTGGACTGATAATGTCTAATATCATTCTCGGTCCAGGAAAAAATCATAAGGACCTCTAATCATTTATACATCTAGGTGATCTAATCACAAATGATAAGAGTGCAATCTCCTTTGTCACATAGTTAATTTGTACAACAACACCGTGATATGTACAAATAGTGACGCTATGGGTCATAATTGTCCAAAAATCTCCCATTTGGCCTATAGCCAGTCACTCGAGTGTCTACCACCCGAATTATGTACGATTGGCTCAAATTGCTGAGAAAAGGTTTTTGTCAGCGGATTTGCATGATTATCGTCTGATGAGATTTATACGATCATCACATCGCCACGATGTATGATCCGAATGAATAAGATGATTATCGAAGTATGTATCTGGATCGTTAATGAGACCATTAATTCTTTAGCCTGTGCTGACGCCTAGCTCAGCTGCTAACAGAATTATATCTAATCTAATTAGATTTATTTATCGACCCAGAATGCTTCTATTGCCGCCTCAGCTGCAGCAATAACCCGCATTTGTTGTTTATACGGTAATAGTATCTTGCTTGGAAGATTTCCAGATCAATATTCCGTTATTCAAACTGTATAGTACCGTTTGCGACTTATAGTCGTCTTTATCGATTTAGGAAACTTGCAACAATGATCCTAGTCACTTCAAGTTCTCCATCTCCAGAGTATTAAGACAGCATCCTTAGATCTCTAAGATACTAAGTATGTTCTTAACTTCAATCCAGTGATTATCACTTGGATTGGCCTGTTTGTGAATCATATGCTCAAAGCGTATGAGACACGAGGTCAAGTACATTTTTCAATGTACGAGTTCTCGGAGATTTTCTTGAAAGCCAAGCTTTCGCCGATTATAATGGGAATATCATTTCCAAGAAATGACATATTATCATTATTTATAGGACATTATTGTCGGTGTGCTCCCACTAACCCTCTTATATATACAAGAATCTTTTAGTTCTGAATTAAATCATATACCATTATGATTACCTCAAAACGATAATTCCAAGAACCTAATGCTTGCTTTAATCCAAACATGGATCGAATAACCTGGAAACCTTGTTTGCTAGTTTTGATACGACAAAACCGACGGAATGTTCTAAACATCCTCCAAAAGGTGTCCTTTTCAGGAAAGCGATTTTCCCGTTTAGCTGACATATTTCATAAATGAAATATGCAGCTTAATCAAGTATTATCCAAATGGATTTACCATGGCAACAGTTAAAAGGTTGAATCGAAATCAATACAATGTTGATAATGATACCTTTCTGTTAAAAGCCTAGCTTTATACGTTGGTATGTTGCCATCCATGTACGTCTTCCTTGAAGACTTATACAGTACCAGTAGGCACAATGCCTTACGGTACATCAACTAGTATTCAAACTTGTTGATATACATGGAATCCATTTCGGACTCATGATACTTTGTCATAATCGGGAGTCGATACCTTGTATCACTTCCTCATACATAGTCAGTTGGTATACCTCAATAAGATAGACATCTTTATGAGGTGACATCAGAAACCCATACCCCATGTTGTTTTCTAACTCTCTCCGACATACGCGGTTCTTGTGTATTCGAAGATTAATGGTTTAGTTTCATCCTTGATGAACTATTTGTGTTCCATTAAGACTCAGTGCCTGGAATAGTATTACTCTGATTTTCATCAAGTTTTACTATCCTCCCACTTACCACTGCATATCGATATTCCTTTTAGGATAACCGCATGGCGAGCAACAATCTAATTGTTCTCATGTGAGTTGTATAAGTACTATACTTTGGTATCCCTAGGATAACCTACAATTGGCACTTATCCAATTTGGGTTTTATTTTGGTATCATCCAAACATATGCCTTGCATACCTAAATGATCAGGAATGTGAAACTCGGTTTCTTTCCCGATCATATCTAATATGAAATCTGTCAAACAGATTATTATGGAACCTTATTCTAAATAAGTTATTTACTGTTAATGCTTATCGGTTGAAGGAAATGGTAGCTCAGAGTGACTCATGATTAACCTTATCATGTCCAACAAAATTCGGTTTATCCATTCGGACACACCGTCAGAATGACGTGTTCCTGGAGGAGTCCTCATTGAAAGAATACTATACTCTTTCAAGTATATTAGAAACTAATTGCTTAAGTATTTTCCATTACGGTCTAACCGTGACGGTTTAATACTTTAGCCAATCTGTTTGTCTATTTCGTGTCGAAACTTTGAAAGTTTCTGATTTGTGTTTCAAAAGAAACACATAACCATAACGCGATGCCACATCCGTAAAGGTCACGAAATATTCATATCCATGTCTAGCCTAGCTAGATATGGGCCCACTTGCTTCACTATGAACTAGGGCTAACATATCAGTGGCATTTACACTTTTACCAAGTAAATAGTGTTTTAGGCACTTTGCCCAAAAAACTAGATTCGTAGACTTTATTTTAATAGGAATCAAAACAGTCCTAGTACCCACTCTTCAAAAGTGCGGATATACGACTCTTGTTTAATTGTGTCCCAAACAACAATGTCACAAAAGGTTTCATCTGATCAAATCAGTTCGAGCTATTTGTTTGTCATGTTAAACATTTGAGATTTTATTTATATTCAAAATATAAATTCTGTTATTCACATCTAATGTATTTATCTCATATCATCTTTATATAATGAAACACTTTAGTGTTCTAGAATATAAAGGTTCACCCGCAGCGGGTTAAACACTGATATAGAGATAATGTTTCTAGTCAAACTAGTTACATTATAACAGTTTCCTAATTTAAGTACACAGCCGAGGGTAGTTCCTAAACTTAGGTATCTACGGTTAAAACAGCGACTTTCGTCCCGCTTTGAATTCGCAGATAAATCTCACTCCGAAGTCAGTATCCTGTTCAAAATAGATTCTGAACATCATACATATATTTTATGTACAACATTAAGTATTTAAAATCTAATTTTAATACTTGTAGTGAACATAATAATGAAAAACATATTTGAAGTCAGAGCCTTGCTCGTCTTCAATTCCTTCATGTCTGCTTTGTCCAAACGGCAGTCACGCTTCCGCGATCCCATTTGCCACATTTAGGCAGAGATTTTGGGATATGTCATTTATCTTTCTAAAAGATTATAATGATTTTGCCTTTGCCCTTTTCAACACTCCAAAAGCCTTTGGCCAATCCTCGGGTTTCTAGACTATCGAAGTAAGGTGCGCCTTGCGCTACTTGCCTTATTGCAAACTTTGACTTTTTCTCCTTGAGAATAGTCATTAATATCCAAGAATTATTTTTGCAATTTTACTTTTAAGATTCTACAAATAGACCTTTGAATATCCTTCAATTTCATTATCATACTTTAAGGATCTAATCCTTAGTTCTAATTAAAAATTAAGGAGTCTATTAAACAAGTTCAATGGATTAAGCACTTAAGTTATCATTACATGAATCTTCCAAAGATTATGCTCCACTAATTGCTTAACTTCGGGCTTAGGTTTAATATGTTATTTTATCAAATAAAGAAACTTATTAGATTCCAGGACCATCCTGAAATTTTATTCCCAATTTGAAAAATAAACCATTTAAATACATTTTCCTAGGATTATGTTTTAAATGCTAATCTTTCAACATTTCATTTTTTTATCTTGGTTTTAATAGTCCCAACATTTAATCAACGATTAAGATACTATTTATTATAATGATTATTATAGTCTAACTATTTTAATCAACTATAATTAATTAAATCAAATATATTGATTATTATAATCCAATTACATAATCAACTATAAATGAATTGTTTGAATATAGTCCAACTATTAATAAAACAACAATTTAAATATTAGTCCAACTAACATTTAATTGATTTGACGAATGATATTTGTTTTGAGCGCGTATGGCAAGTAATTAAACGAATATTGCAAATTCAATTCTTCCCTCCACTATTTTTCGGCGAGCCTCTAACCCTCTGTCGAGTACTCGGGAAACCGTGTTTCCTAGTGGGCTAGGTTCCCTTTAAATATCACACAATCTTGACTTTGGCCAACAAATTGTATGATAATTAACTAGGTATATCTCTAAGATCGATTGGATCCAATCCAATTTCTAGATCCGGTAGGGGGACATCCAAGTCCGAAACATATATCTTATAGATCTACTTCTCAGATGATATATGCCCTTACCTAGAGCTTTCGTGTTTACCTGTCTGATGTCTTTTCCTACACTGGGTTTTACAACCAAAATCTCTTCCTTTTTCTAACTTTACTTCCGGTCATTTTTATTAATTACTCGCTTTACATCTTATACAAGTCTCTCTAGAAGTACCCTCTGTCATATTCCTTATATTATCTTATTATCATTTTATCTCTTAATTTCCTGTAGATACTAAGTTCTTCCTTTGGGTACTTCTTTAATCCTTTTTATTATCTTTTCTTAGGAACTTATTCTATTGCAAAAATTCCTTTCTAATCCTAGTCCTTCGACTCTTTATTCTTTGGTCCATACACTTCATTCTTCCTAAAATCCTTATTTTCTTAATACCACGAGGTTCTTTTTATAAGTTACTCACTATATCCCTACGAATCCTTCTCAACATAGTGTTAAACCTTCACTTTTTCAAGTTCCTAGTGTTGGGATGTATGCCCTAGAGCTACATGTGATGTAAACGGCTTCATGTGTTTAGAAATAAAGGATGCATTATTCATTTATCTAATTGTTTGTTCAATATCGCATATTATATATCTTCATAAATACCGAAGATTACTTATGTACCTTCAGACTTGGTGTATGAACGTCATGCACTAGAGGATTTGAGACTGAAGTTAGTAATCTTAAATAGTTCATAGAGAGCAAACAAACCGGGTACTTTGTTTGTGGTTTATCTATAGCTGCGGTCCATTCTATATTTGTATGACGATCTTAATCCGGATCATCCATGTAGAGACATGAGAATGGAGGCACCTTATATGATGTGATCATATAGGACTGGCCTAGATAGAAATGACATTCTTATAATATCCATTAAACAAAGAAAGTCATTTCGATCTACTTGATGGTCATATATGGATTGATCTTAATCCTGAGTGTACTACGAACTCCTTTATGACGGGTTGTGTCCTTTGATTTACAAAGGTGAGGTTGGTGTTGCAATCCCAACCAATAACTACGTACTTTGGGGGCATAGTCTGTTATGTAGCTGGGAACGTTTTACATAGACATGGAATTCACTCATTCTTACGAGAAGTAGATGAGTATCTCTCTTAAGGGTTGATTCGGTACTTGAACGGTTTGAGCGCTCAAGTTTTTCTATTAAGAATAGAAAGATTAATATTCATAACAGTTGTGAATAAATCGTTCATTAGAGCATCAATGGTACTTAAGGTAAAAATAATTAGAAGGGTATAACGGACATTATGACCCGGCTCTAATTACGAGATATTCGTGAAGGATCAATTCGTATGCAATGACTATATCGGTGGACACCGACTTGGTTCGGCTTAATAATTCATCTACGGCAATGAGAGTGAAACTTCGGGTTTTTAGTGGAATAACCAGGAGTTAATAATTTGGAATATTTAATTAAGAGCTTAATTAATATTTTGAGATTATTGGAGCTCAGAACCGTAGGTCCACTTGGTCCCCATGCTAGCTCGATTTACTGTAGCGGAGCTAATATAATTGGATGGTCCAATTATATACTCACAAAAGGAATAAATATTATTAATATGATTAATAATAATTATATCACACATGAGACTTTATATTAAAAGTTAATATAAAGTATTAATAATTATATATGATAATTATTAAATTAGAATATTAAATTTTATATGATATAATTTAATAAGGCTAAGAATTATTACCAAGGTAGGAATCCTTATTGGATAAGGAATAGGATTTGATTGTTTGGGAAACAAAAATCAAATCCTAATTAAAACCCCTCATTGGCCGAAATTCCGAGTCTTTTATTAGGAATAGAATTTGTTTGTTTAAGAAACAAAAATCAAATCCTTATTACCCTACCATGGCCGAAAATTAAGAGTCCAAATGGGAATAGGATTTTTTTATTTTTGGAAGCAAAAATCAAACAAGGAATCCTATACCCCTTGGCCGAATTCCATAGAGATTGGGAGACTAGTTGTTGATTTGTTTTATAAAACAAATTAACCATAAGTATAAAAGATAAATTACGATTTATTTTTAATACACAAGTCATTAGAAACCCTAGCCTCCATCTCCTTCTCCAAGCTCTCAAGAGTTGAGAATTCTTTTCGGTGTGTGTGATTATTCTCTAAACCGTTTAGAGATTAATTTGTGAGTGTTGCCCACACTACCCTCCATTAGTGTCGAGACATAGTTCGGAAGACCTCGTGACATTGGAAAACATCCCTAAATTCCCCCTACAAGTTGCGGCAATTTCCCCCTGAAACCTTGTGATTTGCGCAACTTAAGGGTTCCTTAGGGAGCTCCGTTTTGTTTGTTTTTCATTCGGGTTGTTGGGAAACACTTCAGGAAAATTTTAGGGCTGTATTAGGATTATTTTTGAAGAAAAATCAGATCTGAAATTGGACAGTAAGGTGCGCAAAACAGGGCCGAAAACAAGTGCAGTTCGCGTGTATAGCGGGTCCAAAATAGTCCGCTATTTCACTGCAGTTTGAGGGACTATTCGGGGACTGTTTCGGGGCTATTCCGGGGCTGAAAGTTTGTCCAAAACATCAGTGAAATCACTGGTAAGGTTCTGCCATAGCAAGGGAAGAGCAGAAAAAACTTCAAGTTCGATCTGTGAGCCTAATTGCTTCCGCTGCGCGAGGAAAAGCGTTCCTACAATTGGTATCAGAGGAAGGTTGAAAAGTGCTCTTAACCCTTCACTTTTTCATTTAAAGTTTCTGTTTTAATATGTTTATATGAGTTATAAATATGATATGCATGCTTAGATGAGTGGGCACATTGTGATATTCATGTGATGAATGGTTTTGTTATTTCATGTGATGAATCGATTTTGCATTGGTCGTAAATTTTTCTGGCTCTTATTTTTGTAGTTGGTTTTGGTTTTGGGATGTAAGGCCATAAGGCCATTGTTTATATTTGTTGTAATTTTAATTTTCAATTTAAAGTTTCAATTCTTTGTAATTTGGAGCACCAAAGTCGCAAAGAGAGCCAACGCCACTTTGGAGCGGGATTTGAAGGCCAAGGAATGCCTTGGTGAATATTTGTACTAATTAGATTAGTATAGGAAAAATAAGAGCCCGGTCAATGCAAAATAATTTTTATTATGTTATATGTATGTTTATTTCGAATTGTTTGAATAACATGTCATATTGCTTAGGGTGCCCACTCGTGCATTTTACTTGCCATAACATGTCATAGATGCATTATCATTATAGACATAAAATTATGATTTTATGTAATTTAAAAGTTTAAGTTAGAAAATGATATGCATTGAAATCATTAATTAGATTAATGGGAATAAGTGTCTAAAACTTGAATTCTAATATATTGGACTTAATTGGTGCATAATAAATTCCATTGGTATATAGGATGGAAACCCGGATATAAATTCCATAGCCAATTCCGTATGGACGGAAATATGGTCTGCACTCGGGATACAATTCCACGTACCATTGAATTTTATAACGCACTAAGATTTATTATAAAATGTTTAATTAAAATTTTGACCATTTAGAATTCTGTTTTTTAGACTTTTAAGTGCCTAGTATTTTAAGGGTTAAAATATTGTAGCTCACTTATACCACTCTAATTAAATTAGTTTATATAGAGTAAAACTGTTAGTAGAGACTAATAGAATATTAGTGACACAATTTTAATAGTTAAAATTGATTAGCTCACTTATGACAAACTAGTGTAAATAACAATTATGATTTAGCCGCCATAAGTTTATTCACACTAGTTAAAATAAAATTAATATTTTAGATAGAAACCTTAATATTTAAAATAGTGAGTGGGAGAGGGATATACGACAGTACATCCCACGATCTCCGTTGTTAGTCCAAAAACGTGAGATTCAAAAGGTGCCTCGAGACGGCTTTGTTTTCGTTCCCCTACGGATGGTGTCCATTTTGGGTCAATATCAAGTTTGGGTTCCGAAAGGATAGAGATTCTAGATGTATCTTGTGAACTGACCTACCCTACGGCGGCACTTCACTCGTTAAGTCAAAGAATCCCGAAACGGCGGGTTACACTCACAATGGAATAATTAACTGTTAATGAAATTCCTTGATTAAATAAAACGGTAGTTGTTTAATATAGGAATAAGAGTTATTCCCGCATATATTAAAACAGCTGAGATTGTCTCAATCCATCATGCGAGTACTTGACCTACCCTACGGCGGCACTTACTTGTGGGATGATGGATCTCCGTGGCATAGTAATTCTTTTAGGTTTCTTATTCATTATTCATGGTCATGCATCATGTTTAATTTTTATGCCAAAATTCTTTGATGATTTTAATATGAGATGAATGAATGTTAAATGTATGTTTATTTTATTTTCAGCCATGGTTTCTCCAATTATTTCCATTCTCTCAAATGATAAGTTGACCGGAGAAAATTATGTAAAATGGAAAAGTAATATGAACGCTATCCTAGTCTGTGAAGACCTAAAGTTTGTCCTGACGGAGGAACGTCCTCCTGAGCCGGCCAGAAATGCTGGCCAAGCTGTGCGCGATACCTATCAGAAATGGGTCGCAGCAAATGAGAAAGCCCGCTGCTACTTGCTAGCAGGGATGTCTGAGGTTTTTGCTGCAAAGCATGAACCTATGGCTCTAGCATCACAGATGATGGAGTCATTGCAGGGCATGTTTGGGAAACCTTAGGAGCGTCAACGCCATGAGGCCATGGTCTCAGCGATGACTGCTTGGATGAAGGATGGGACATCAGTCCGAGAGCATGTCTTAAGGATGATGACTTATCTCAATACTGCTGAAACCCATGGAGCTCGTATTGACGAGCGTAGCCAGGTGACCATGATCATGGAAACTCTTCCGAAGAGTTTCTTGTAGTTTAAGAGCAACTATGTTATGAACAAGTTGACTTTTACTTTGACCCAACTACTAAATGAGCTCACCCATTACGAGTCCATGCTGGTAGATCCTCGTAAATCCAGTGCAGAGGCAAATGTTTCCAAATCTTCTAAATCTGCAAAGAAGAAGAAGAAAGGCACTGGAAAGGCTAAAGGTAAAGCCATGAAAAAGAAGAACAAGGAAGGCTCCAAGGATTCCAAGCCCAAAGAAAAAAATGTTTCCATTGCGACAAGAATGGGCATTGGAAAAGGAATTGTCCTAAATACCTTGCTGAGCTAAAGGAGAAAAATGAAACATGTAAATATGATTTACTCGTTATTGAATCTCTATTGGTGGAGGATGACAAATCCGCTTGGATTATTGATTCTGGGGCCACTAACTATGTTTGTTCTTCTTTACAGCTACTTGATTCATGGAGGGACCTTGCTGAAGGTGACTACACCATGAGAGTGTTGGAAATCTAATATCCATGTCCCAAGATAAAAAACAAGCAAAATATATATAAGAATGAACTATATTGAAGTATGGCGGAAACAATACTCACAAAAACGGAATGTGGATGCAATTGATGAAACAAATCTTGCTCCTTTGTGCAGTGGAGGATTCGGCCAAGCAGTAAAGAGAAGCTCCAAGCTTTAATTGATCCTTCCAAGCTCTAAGATGAGTTTCCCATAACACCTTGTATGATCCCTTGATGTTTCTAGCCAAAGTTGTGTATTAGAGTTCCAAACAAGCACACTTTCTTCTTGTCTTGCCACAAAAAAAATGAAGAATTGGAGAGAGCTTTTAGAGCTTACTGTTTTCGGTAATTTGAGAGAGGAAGAAGATATGATTTTTGTCTCAAAAATCAATTTATATTTATGTCATAATATTATTAAATAATAATATATATGACACAAACCATGCAAAGCTTAGAGTGTCTAACACTCAATTTCCATGCAATACCCTTGAGTGCTTTGTACACTATCTTCATGCAATACATCTTGATTAAATAATGCAAATAATGACAAGTGTCATGTGGGCCCCACACGTTTCCAAATGAAAGTGGGCCCACGTGCACTCACGCGTTCGGGTTCGATATTTCCGAAATACCGAACTTACGTCGCGACGTTAATTAAATCGAATTTAAATAAATAATTGCGCCTAGCGAAATTATTATTTACGTCGCTAACGAATTAATTCTAAATTAACTCGTTTGCCCGAATTAAAATCTAATTTTAATTTCGCGTCGAAATCGAATTCCGATTATTATATCGAATATAATAATTTTACGATTAATTCTAAATTAATCGTTCTCTCTCTTTATATAGTACTTTATCCAAGATAAAGTCTCTCCGTAATTAATCCAAGATTAATCGAGTTTGAATCATACGTCATTGGTGAATCTTCGGGAAGCGACCCAAGAGACCTCTAGATATGTTGGCAGTAAATCCGGTTGTCGAACTATCCGAACACGTACGTACCAAGTACTACGTTTTTACCGATTTACAAGACAAGGTTAGCCTCTAGCAAAACGCCATGCCTACCCAATTCTCTAGAAATATTCTTACTGGAATATTAGATCTATAACAGGCGTAGTATACCGTAGTATAGTGTATATCGAACCAGTATCGGATGATCACATGTAAGGCCTGGGGCTGGAGATGTGTCTGCCCCGTACGATACACATATCGGACATCAAGCAACCAGTCTCTTTGAATCGGATAATCCTGACCTAGTCATATTATCCCGATGGTTGCAACCATTATAGAGTACTAGTTCTGAATCCCTCGCGATCATCATCTCCATATGTCTGAAGTGATACTTCCATCTTGACATCACACCCAATACACTACGATTCTCGATAAACCCAGAAGAGAGATGTACACAGAACCCGTTAAAGCCCTGGACCACCAAAACTAAAGTTTACCGATTGTCGTAAGTACTAGCGATGCAAGTCTCAGGTTAAGATCATATGCACCTACCCTGAAGCGGACTCCCATAGACACGCAGACATACTACCAATGGGATTCCGCGGGGTCTATCCAGAGCGAAGCTGTTTTCCGTACCATCGGTAAAACACAACCTCCTACCGCACTTGCATAAGTATCCTATACTTAAATATATGAGAACTATGCCGTTGTGCCCTCACAACATGCACAAGTGCAGTACTAGTCTATTCCGCATTATCGATGTCCAATCTCGATAATACTACGACTAGGGATATTTAATGATTAAACCTTTATGGATTGATACTGTCTCATATCATCACAATCCGGAACTAATCATAGGGACTTTTACCATTTATATATCAAAGTAAATAAATTACAAAACGGTAAAAGGCAATTTCATTACTACATAGTTAATTTTGTACAATAATACAATATCATTTACAAAATAGTGACGCTATGGGTCATTACTGTCTAACAATCTCCCACTTGGCCTATAGCCAGTCACTCAAGCATCTAATACCTGAACTATGTACATGTCGCTCAAACTTTTCCCGAGGAATAGCCTTCGTCAGCGGATCTGCAATATTATCCTCTGATGCGATCTTTTCGATCTTCACATCGCCACGATGTATGATCTCTCGAATCAGATGGAATCGTCGAAGAACATGTTTGGATCGTTGATGAGACCTTGGTTCCTTAGCCTGTGCTATAGCCCCGCTATTGTCACAATACAATGGAACGGGCTCAGCTGCTAACGGAACTACTCCTAATCCAATTAGGAATTTCGGATCCAAACTGCCTCTTTTGCTGCTTCAGCTGCTGCAATGTACTCCGCTTCAGTTGTTGAATCGGCAACAGTATCTTGCTTGGAAGATTTCCAGCTCACTGCTCCGTTATTCAAGCAAAATATGTACCCGGTTTGCGACTTGAAGTCGTCTCTGTCGGTTTGGAAACTTGCATCGGTATACCCAGATACCTCAAGTTCTCCATCTCCATAGATTAAGAAAACATCCTTAGTTCTTTAAGATACCTAAGGATACTCTTAACCGCCATCCAGTGATCCTGTCCTGGATCGGCCTGATATCGACTGCACATGCTCAAAGCATAGGACACATCAGGTCGTGTACATATCATGGCATACATGATCGATCCGACTGCCGAGGCGAACGGAGTCCGACTCATGTTGTCTCTCTCATCTTGTGTTTTAGGACACATGTCCCTAGATAGAAAGACGCCATGTGATGTTGGCAACAGTCCCCTCTTGGACTGATCCATGTTGAATCTCTTCAACACTTTATCAATATATGTACTCTGGGAGAGTCCAAGTAGCCTTCTAGATCTATCCCGGTAGATCTTTATTCCTAGAATAAAAGCTGCTTCTCCCAGATCTTTCATGGAGAATTTCAATGAAAGCCAAGCTTTCACCGACGTTAACATGGGAATGTCATTGCCTATAAGCAATACATCGTCGACATAAAGGACAATAAAAGTCAGTGCACTCCCACTAACCTTCTTATATACACAAGGATCATCTACGTTTTGAATGAAATCATATTCTTTTATGACCTCATCAAAACGTTGGTTCCATGACCTCGATGCTTGCTTCAGTCCATAAATGGACCGATTTAACTTACAAACCTTGTTTGCAAGTCTTGGTGCGATAAAACCGTCAGGTTGTTGCATATAAACATCCTCCAACAGGTTTCCGTTAAGGAAAGCGGTTTTAACGTCCATCTGCCATATTTCGTAATCGTAATATGCAGCTATTGCAAGCATTATCCGAATGGATTTAATCATGGCAACGGGTGAGAAAGTTTCGTCATAATCAACTCCAAGTTGTTGACGATACCCCTTCGCTACGAGCCTAGCTTTGTACGTTTGTACGTTGCCATCCATGTCTGTCTTCTTCTTGAAGACCCATTTGCATCCAATAGGCTTTACGCCTTCTGGTGCATCAACCAGTGTCCAAACTTGGTTGGTATACATGGAATCCATTTCGGCCTTCATGGCCTCTTGCCATAAAGTGGATTCGATACCTTGTATCGCTTCCTCATACGTAGCCGGTTCAGTATCCTCAATAAGATTAATATCTACATGAGGTGAGATCAGGAATCCATACCTCTCAGGTATTACCCTGACTCTCTCCGACCTACGTAGTCCTTGTGTAATTGAAGATTGTGGTTCAGTCTCATCCTGGATGGACTGTTCATGTTCCGTTCTTGATTCATTGCCAGGAACAGTATCACTACGACTTTCATCGAGTTCTACTTTCCTCCCACTAAACACTGCATTTAGGAATTCCTTCTCAAGGAAAACCGCATGTAGAGCAACAAATACTTTGTTCTCTTTTGGGTAATAGAAGTAATATCCTTTGGTTTCCTTAGGATATCCAACAAATAGGCATTTATCTGATTTGGGTTCAAGTTTGGTACCTTCCAAACGTTTGACGTATGCCCAGCAACCCCAAATCTTCAGGAATGAGAAACCTGGTTTCTTTCCTGTCCATATCTCATACGGAGTCTGTTCAACAGACTTTGACGGAACCCTATTCAAAATAAGAATTGCACTTTCTAATGCATGTCCCCAGAAGGATATAGGTAGCTCAGTGCGACTCATCATCGACCTTACCATGTCAAGCAAGGTACGGTTTCTCCGTTCAGACACACCATTTAATTGTGGTGTTCCAGGAGGAGTCCATTGTGAAAGAATACCATATTCTTTCAAGTAATCTTGAAACTCATTACTTAAGTATTCGCCACCACGGTCCGACCGTAATGTTTTAATACTCTTGCCTGTTTGTTTTTCAACTTCGTGTCGAAACTCTTTGAATTTCTCAAAAGTTTCCGACTTGTGCATCATTAGATACACATAACCATAACGTGATGCATCATCCGTAAAGGTTACGAAGTATCGATATCCACCTCTAGCCTGGCTAGACATGGGCCCACAAACGTCACTATGAACGAGGGCTAACAGTTCAGTGGCGCGTTCACCTTTACCACTAAAAGGTGATTTAGGCATTTTGCCTAATAAACAAGATTCGCAGACGTCATATGAATTTGGATCAAATCCGTCCAAGTACCCACTCTTCGAAAGTGTGGATATGCGAGTCTTGTTGATGTGTCCCAGACGACAATGCCACAAATAAGTTTCTTCTTTTGGATTACTCATTTTGAGCCTTTTGTTTGTTATTTTACATTTTGGAGATTCATTTATATTCAAAATATAAAGACCATTATTTGCATCAGCACTGCAAATTTCTGCATCATTCATTTATAATAACACCTGGTGTTTTTAAATACAAAAGTGTACCCATACTGGGTTAACAAAGATACAGAAATAATATTCCTAGTTAAACTAGGAACAAAATAACAGTCAAAGTTTAAGTACATGCCCCGAGGGCAGTTCCAAAACAAAAGTGCCTACGGCCAAAACAGCAACAGAAGTTCCATTTCCAACTCGTAGATCTACCTCCCCCGAAGCCAGTCTCCTGCTATCATGCAGATCCTGCACATCAGTACAAATATGAGAACCACAGCCAGAATCAAAAATCCAATTTTTATTAAGACTAGAAGTAGTCATATTTATCTCAATAACAAACATACCTGAGGCCGGTGCCTTGCCCGCCTGTATGTCCTCCTTATGTCCCTTGTTCATGCGGCAGTCACGCTTCCAGTGACCTTCTTGCCGCATTTCAGGCAAACATCTTGAGACTTGTCCCTTGGCTTCCCAGAAGCCTTTGTTGACTTGGCCTTGCCTTTGTTCTTATGCTTCTTCTTCTTAACACCCCCAGTTGCCTTGAGCCCAGCTTTCGGCGTTTGAGATGTTGTTGCAAAGTGCGCCTCGCGCTTGTTGCCTTTCAGAAGTTCTTTCTCTGACTCCTTGAGAATCGACAACAACTCTCCAAGAGTGTCATCCGAATTCATCAGTTTGTAGTTGATGACAATCTGTTTCCAAGTATCGGGTAGTGACTGTAGAAGTACATCTATAGCCAGCTCAGACTCCAAGACTATACCCATATTAGCCAGTTCATCAATATCGGCTATCATTTGAGTCCCATGGACCTCAACAGAACTACCATCAGTCATACGGGTGCGAAAGATTCTCTTCACCAACTCGTACCTCGCCATCCGCTTATTAGTGCGGTGAAGATCTTGCAATCTTGCCATCATATTATAAGGATCCAAGTCCCTATTTTGGCGACGAAAGTGTTGAGTCATTGAAGCAAGCATGATCGACTGAGCCGTGTCACAATCATCACTGTGAGTTTTCCATAACTCCAGCTCAAGTGGCTCAGTGGGCTTAGGCCCGAGAGGTCTTGAATCGTATACAGTATCCTCTCCGCCCCAAGGACTATCCTTAGGTTCATTTCCCAATCAGCAAAGTTTGTCCCCTTAAAGACATTGTCACCCATGATGATGTCACGGACATTTACCTTGCTTGCCATCTTAACTACGATAGTCCAACTATCTAGTTAACGATAAAATGGGTACAGTCAAACTGTTACAAGAAAAATAACATTTTATTAGTCCAACTAATGTTAAAATATTGACGAAATAAATTTTGTAAGCGCGTAAAGCTAAGTATCTGAATGAAATTGCAAACTCAATACTAGCCTCCCACTATTTTTACAAGTCTCTAACCCTCTGTTGAGTACTCGGGAAATCCAATTTCCTAGTGGGCTAGGATCCCGTTAAATAACACACAACCTTGACTTTGGCCAACAAGTTGTATGATATTTAACTAGGTAGATCTCGAAGATCAATTGGATCCCATCCAATTCCTAGATCCGGTAGGTGGACATCCAAGTCCGAAACATATATATCTAATACATACGTCAATGTATCCAATACATTTTCCTAACCATTTCCTCTGAATCAACTAAGCCTTGGCTTTGGCACAACAAACCTAATGATTCCAGTTAAGCGGGACCCATTGACAAGGAAAGTTTCGTAATCAATGTCGATGGACAAGAAGTGATCTTGACTTTGGCCAACAAATCACAACTTGGACAGGACACCGATGTGGAACAAAACTCTCATGATTCAAACACATCCTCAATTGACAAAGGTCTTGACTTTGGCCAACAAACCAATGCCAATTTCGGATCTTGAGAAAGAATCATTCAACGGAAGGAAAATCGCTTAATATTGTTTGAGGGATTTTTCGCGTAATTGGCAACCAATTAATTTATCTTTGTTAGGTCTCATCATCATACACCCTTAAGCATGCTTCTAAAACATCATAAAGCGCGTAAAGTAAGTAAGTAAAGTAATAGTGATATGCGGATGGATATATAAACAACTTGTTCCTAGAACAAATCACTCCCTTTCCTCTCCCCGCTAGCACTATTCTACTTCTACCCAATTACATAATACAATAAGAGAAACCTCATTTACATTGAGGGGAATTAGGTGAGAAGAGAATACAAAGAGATAAAGAGATAAGGCTGGACACGCAGGTCCAATTTATAAATTCCAAATTTACAATAATTTCTAAAATTACCCTTCCCTTCTAATATCCATCCGATATACACTATTCATACAACACATCCACATTCATTCATTCATTCAAGGCATGTTATACAACCAATCAAATCCAATTAATTAGTCTTTAATTAGGTGACAATACAATGTTCAAACAATTGTTTGCATTTGCGCGAGTCCAACTCGTTTTGAGAATAAATACATATGGTATGAATTCACGAATTATATCGAACTACTCGTTAAATCCAATTTAAGTCGTATTCAATACTAATCCTTTATTTAATTCTAAATTAAATATTTACACTTTTATTGTGCTTTTATAACTTAGATTCCAAATCTAGTACTATTGGGTCTCAAAGCCCAACTAACATCTAATGTCCGTTTAATTAAAGTCCGATGGGCTTTCTATTGATTTCATTAGGCTTGGGCCTTGGTCAATGTGGGTCAAACCCAATTTCCAAGCCCAATAAGGAATCACCCTCATTTGCCATAAAACAATATCAAGCCCATAAGGCCCAATTAAACATAAAAGCCCATTTATTACATTTGGACTTAAATGGTGTGATTTAGGCCCATTTTGGATCCAATCCAAATGGTCCAAATCTACTTGGCCCAACCAAGCCCATTTATGACCAAATATAATAGTTTTAGGCCCAATTCCAATTTAAGCCCAATTAACTAAATTTTAAAATTCCAAATTTTATAACTTAATTAATTAAAGTGTATTTTCATGATTAATCCTTTAAATCAATATTCCCAAAATATCAAATTAATCTATTAATCATATTTTATCTTAAATACATGTCCAACATTATTTAATCAAAAAATCAAGTCCCTAATCATCATCAAGCATTCGGCCAAGGTGATTAATATGGTTCCGATTTCGTTTTCAATCCAATCAAGTTACAAATGATCATCTCCATATTATTTCAAGTCATCCAATGTCTTAAAATTAAAAAATCATCTAGTCCACATGCTTGCATGTATTCGGCCAAGCCTCATTTGGGTTGGAAAAATTAATCCAATTTATTTTCCATGAAATTGATGATGTATAATCCATTTAACATACATCTAAGCATATTTAATCAAGCAAACTCATCAAATCATGCTTCAAACAATTTTCCCCAAATAACATCCTAATATATTTGCATGCATTTTAAGCTCAATGATACCATTGTTGGAAATCTAATATCCATGTCCCAAGATCAAAAACAAGCAAAATATATATAAGAATGAACTATATTGAAGTATGGCGGAAACAATACTCACAAAAACGGAATGTGGATGCAATTGATGAAACAAATCTTGCTCCTTTGTGCAGTGGAGGATTCGGCCAAGCAGTAAAGAGAAGCTCCAAGCTTTAATTGATCCTTCCAAGCTCTAAGATGAGTTTCCCATAACACCTTGTATGATCCCTTGATGTTGCTAGCCAAAGTTGTGTATTAGAGTTCCAAACAAGCACACTTTCTTCTTGTCTTGCCACAAAACAAATGAAGAATTGGAGAGACTTTTAGAGCTACTGTTTTCGGTAATTTGAGAGAGGAAGAAGATATGATTTTTGTCTCAAAAATCAATTTATATTTATGTCATAATAATTAAAATAATATATACTTATGACACAAACCATGCAAAGGCTTAGAGTGTCTAACACTCAATTTCCATGCAATACCTTGAGTGCTTTGTACACTATCTTCATGCAATACATCAATTCAATTAAATAATGCAAATAATGACATGTGTCATGTGGGCCCCACACGTTTCCAAATGAAAGTGGGCCCACGTGCACTCACGCGTTCGGGTTCGATATTTCCGAAATACCGAACTTACGTCGCGACGTTAATTAAATCGAATTTAAATAAATAATTGCGCCTAGCGAAATTATTATTTACGTCGCTAACGAATTAATTCTAAATTAACTCGTTTGCCCGAATTAAAATCTAATTTTAATTTCGCGTCGAAATCGAATTCCGATTATTATATCGAATATAATAATTTTACGATTAATTCTAAATTAATCGTTCTCTCTCTTTATATAGTACTTTATCCAAGATAAAGTCTCTCCGTAATTAATCCAAGATTAATCGAGTTTGAATCATACGTCATGGTGAATCTTCGGGAAGCGACCCAAGAGACCTCTAGATATGTTGGCAGTAAATCCGGTTGTCGAACTATCGAACACGTACGTACCAAGTACTACGTTTTTACCGATTTACAAGACAAGGTTAGCCTCTAGCAAAACGCCATGCCTACCCAATTCTCTAGAAATATTCTTACTGGAATATTAGATCTATAACAGGCGTAGTATACCGTAGTATAGTGTATATCGAACCAGTATCGGATGATCACATGTAAGGCCTGGGGCTGGAGATGTGTCTGCCCCGTACGATACACATATCGGACATCAAGCAACCAGTCTCTTTGAATCGGATAATCCTGACCTAGTCATATTATCCCGATGGTTGCAACCATTATAGAGTACTAGTTCTGAATCCCTCGCGATCATCATCTCCATATGTCTGAAGTGATACTTCCATCTTGACATCACATCCAATACACTACGATTCTCGATAAACCCAGAAGAGATGTACACAGAACTCGTTAAAGCCCTGGACCACCAAAACTAAAGTTTACCGATTGTCGTAAGTACTAGCGATGCAAGTCTCAGGTTAAGATCATATGCACCTACCCTGAAGCGGACTCCCATAGACACGCAGACATACTACCAATGGGACTCCGCGGGGTCTATCCAGAGCGAAGCTGTTTTCCGTACCATCGGTAAAACACAACCTCCTACCGCACTTGCATAAGTATCCTATACTTAAATATATGAGAACTATGCCGTTGTGCCCTCACAACATGCACGAGTGCAGTACTAGTCTATTCCGCATTATCGATGTCCAATCTCGATAATACTACGACTAGGGATATTTAATGATTAAACCTTTATGGATTGATACTGTCTCATATCATCACAATCCGGAACTAATCATATGGACTTTTACCATTTTTATTTCAAAGTAAATAAATTACAAAACGGTAAAAGGCAATTTCATTACTACATAGTTAATTTTGTACAATAATACACTATCATTTACAAAATAGTGACGCTATGGGTCATTACTGTCTAACAGAGAGTCGGGACAGGGATGTCGTTTCAGCAAGAGCAGTGGGAGTTCTAGTTTAAGTTTTATTAATAATAGTTATTTAAATTTGAACGATTGTGTTTATTCATTCCTGGTTTCCGCAGGAATCTGATTTCTGTTTCTAGACTTACGATGATGGTTATTCTATTTCTTTTAATAGCAATTTGGGTTATTATGGTAATGGATTGACTATATGCACAGGAAACTCAGAAAATAACTGTATGTGTTAAGACCGTTAACGCATAATGTCACTGCTCAACACTGAAATGTTAAGGTTGAAAAACCAAAAATTGAAACGGAAAAAGATTTCTTCCGATGCAACATATCTATGGCATCTTAGACTTGGTCACATCAACCTTGACCGAATAAATAGATTGATAAGGACGGAGCCTTAAACCAGTTAAAGCTCGGGACTTTACCAGTTTGTGAGTCCTGTCTAGAAGGAAAAATGACCAAGAGACCTTTTTCTGGAAAAGGTATAAGAGTTAATCAACCACTAGAGCTAATACATTCGGACGTTTGCGGACCGATGAATGTAAAACCCCAAGGTGGTTATGAATACTTTGTCACATTCATTGACGACTATTCAAGATATGGGTATGTCTACCTAATGCATCACAAATCAGATACCTTTTAAAAGTTCAAAGAGTATCGTGTTGAGGTTGAGAACCAATTAGGTAAGACAATCAAAACTCTACGATCGAGGATCGTGGAGGAGAATACCTCGACAGAGAATTCGAGGAACTCTTAGTTGAGCACGGGATAGTATCCCAGCTCACAGCACCTGGAACACCACAACAAAATGGTGTTGCAGAGAAAGGAGAAATCGAACCCTACTAGACATGATGAGATCTATGTTTAGTTATAGCTCACTACCTAGTTCATTCTGGGGATATGCACTGCAAACCGCAATGTATATCCTTAATATAGTTCCATCTAAGTCTGTTCCTAAGACTCCCTTAGAGTTGTGGAATGGTCATAAAAGCTAGTTTACGACATTTCCGCATATGGGGGTGTCCAGCACATGTGCTGAAGAATAAGACTACAAAACTGGAACCACGTTCTCAGGTGTGCCTATTTGTAGGCTACCCGAAGGAAACTAGGGGAGGATTCTTCTATAGTCCCGATGATAACAAAGTATTTGTATCGACAAATGCTACGTTTCTAAAGGAGGACTACATGAGGGAGTTCAAACCTTGTAGTAAAATGTTACTCGAGGAGTTACTTACTGGTTCGACCATCGCGTCATCTTCAACAAAAGTTGACAAATACATATCACCTTCGACATCTGATAGTCAGATACTTCCAAGTCAGAATGATCTACCACCCAGACGTAGTGGGAGGGTTGTACGACAACCTGATCGCTACTTAGGGGTTGGAGAGGCACAAGTTGTCACCTCCAGCGATGGTGTAGATGATCCATTGACCTACAGTAGTGCAATGGATGATCCTGACAAAGAAGAATGGCTCAAAGCCATGAACCTGGAGATGGAGTCGATGTACTGCAACTCAGTCTGGGAACTTGTAGACCAACCTGATGGAGTGAAGTCCATAGGTTGCAAGTGGATCTACAAGAGGAAGAGGGGATCAGATGAGAAGGTACAGACCTTCAAAGCTAGACTAGTGGCCAAGGGTTATACCCAGAAAGAGGGAGTTGATTATGAGGAAACTTTCTCGCCAGTAGCTATGCTAAAATCCATCCGCACTCTTCTATCCATAGCCACATATTATGACTATGAAATTTGGCAAATGGACGTCAAGACTGCATTCTTGAATGGAAATCTTGATGAAAGTATCTATATGATACAACCAGAAAGGTTCACCGCCCAAGGTCAAGAGTAAAAAGTTTGCAAACTGCAAAGGTCCATTTATGGACTCAAGTAGGCATCTCGATCTTGGAATATAAGATTTGATACAACGATCAAGTATTATAATTTTGAGCAAAATGTTGATGAGCCTTGTGTATACAAGCGCGTCATTGACGGGAAGGTGGTTTTTCTTGTCTTATACGTTGATGACATCTTACTTATTGGGAATGATGTAAGAATATTATCAGACGTAAAAACCTGGCTAGCTAAGCAATTCCAAATGAAAGATTTGGGAAATACAAGTTATGTTCTTGGGATCCAGATACTTCGAGATCGCAAGAAACGACTGTTAGCTATGTCTCAGACATCCTACATCGACAAGATTCTTGTGCGATTCGGGATGCAAAATTTCAAGAAAGGCAATCTACCTTATCGGCATGGAATTCATTTGTCGGAGGAACAGTCTCCTAAGACACCTCAAGTCGTTGAGGAAATGTGACATATCTCATACGCCTCAACAGTTGGTAGTCTCATGTATGCCATGTTATGCACGAGACCGGACATCTATTTTGCAGTGGGAGTAGTCAGTAGGTTTCAGTCAAATCCGGGATTGGATCACTGGGTGGCTGTGAAACACATTCTCAAATATCTAAAGAGAACGAGAGATTATATGCTAGTATATTCTGGAGAGTATATGATCCTAAGAGGATATACGATTCTGATTTTCAGACAGATGTCGATTTCAGGAAATCAACATCTGGATCAGTGTTCACCCTAGGTGGTGGGGGGCTATGTTTGGCGGAGTAGTATAAAGCAATCTTGCATTGCCGACTCCACTATGGAGGCTGAATATGTAGCGGCTTATGAGGCAGCTAAAGAAGCGGTCTGGCTCCGTAAATTCTTAGGAGATCTGGAAGTTGTTCCAGATATGGATAAACCACTCACCCTCTATTGCGATAATAGTGGAGCAGTGGCAAACTCTAAAGAACCAAGAAGCCATAAGAGGGGAAAGCATATAGAGAGGAAATATCATCTCACTAGGGAGATAGTGCAGAGAGGCGACGTTACCGTCATAAAGATTGCATCAGTAGAGAACCTTGCTGATCCCTTTACAAAGACCTTGCCGGCTAAAGTGTTTGAGGATCACCTAGAAGGTCTAGGTTTACGAGACATGTCCCATTTGCTCTAGTGCAAGTGGGAGATTGTTGGGATGTATGCCCTAGAGCTACATGTGATGTAAACGGCTTCATGTGTTTAGAAATAAAAGCATGCATTATTCATTTATCTAATTGTTTGTTCAATATCGCATATTATATATCTTCATAAATACCGTAGATTACTTATGTACCTTCAGACTTGGTGTATGAATGTCATGCACCAAAGGACTTGGTTTATGAACGTCATGCACCAAAGGATTTAAGACTGAAGTTAGTAATCTTAAATAGTCCATAGAGAGCAAACAAACCGGGTACTTTGTTTGTGGTTTATCTATAGCTGCGGTCCATTCTATATTTGGATGACGATCTTAATCCGGATCGTCCATGTAGAGACATAAGAATGGAGGCACCTTATATGATGTGATCATATAGGACTGGGCCTAGATAGAAATGACATTCTTATAATATCCGTTAAACAAAGAAAGTCATTTCGATCTACTTGACGGTCATATATGGATTGATCTTAATCCTGAGTGTACTACGAACTCCTGCATGATGGGTTGTGTCCTTTGATTTACGAAGGTGAGGTTAGTGTTGCAATCCCAACCAATAACTACGTACTTTGGGGGCATAGTCTGTTATGTAGCTGGGAACGTTTTACATAGACATGGAATTCACTCATTCTTACGAGAAGTAGATGAGTATCTCCCTTAAGGGTTGATTCGGTACTTGAACGGTTTGAGCGCTCAAGTTTTTCTATTACGAATGGAAAGATTAATATTTATAACAGTTGTGAATAAATCGTTCATTAGAGAATCAATGGTACTTAAGGTAAAAATAATTAGAAGGGTATAACGGACATTATGACTCGGCTCTAATTACGAGATATTCATGAAGGATCAATTCGTATACAATGACTATATCGGTGGACACCGACTTGGTTCGGCTTAATATTTCATCTACGGCAACGAGAGTGCAACTTCGGGTTTTTAGTGGAATAACCCGGAGTTAATAATTCGGAATATTTAATTAAGAGCTTAATTAATATTTCGAGATTATTGGAGCTCAGAACCGTAGGTCCACTTGGTCCCCGTGCTAGCTCGATTTACTATAGCGGAGCAAATATAATTGGATGGTCCAATTATATACTCAAAAAAAGATTAAATATTATTATATGATTAATAATAAATATATCACACATGAGAATTTATATTAAAAGTTAATATAAAGTATTAATAATTATATATGATAATTATTAAATTAGAATATTAAATTATATATGACATAATTTAATAAGGCTAAGAATTATTACCAAGGTAGGATTCCTTATTGGATAAGGAATAGGATTTGTTTGTTTGGGAAACAAAATCAAATCCTAATTAAAACCCCTCATTGGCCGAAATTCCTAGTCTTTTATTAGGAATAGGATTTGTTTGTTTAAGAAACAAAATCAAATCCTTATTACCCTACCATGGCCGAAAATTAAGAGTCCAAATGGGAGTAGGATTTGTTTATTTTTGGAAGCAAAAATCAAACAAGGAATCCTATACCCATTGGCCGAATTCCATAGAGATTGGGAGACTAGTTGTTGATTTGTTTTATGAAACAAATTAACCATAAGTATAAAAGATAAATTATGATTTTTTTTTAATACACAAGTCATTAGAAACCCTAGCCTCCATCTCCTTCTCAAGATCTCAAGAGTTGAGAATTCTTTTCGGTGTGTGTGATTATTCTCTAAACCGTTTAGAGATTAATTTGTTAGTGTAGCCCACACTACCCTCCGTTAGTGTCGAGACATAGTTCGGAAGACCTCGTGACGTTGGAAAACATCCCTAAATTCCCCCTACAAGTTGCGGCAATTTCCCCCTGAAACCTTGTGATTTGCGCAACATCAGGGTTCCTCAAGGAGCTCCGTTTTATTTGTTTTTCTTTCGGGTTGTTGGGAAACACTTCAGGACAATTTTAGGGCTGTATTAGGATTGTTTTTTGAAGAAAAATCAGATCTGTAATTGGGCAGTACGGTGCGCAAAACAGGGCAGAAAACAAGTGCAGTTCGCGTGTATAGCGGGTCCAAAACAGTCCGCTATTTCACTGCAGTTTGAGGGACTGTTCAGGGGCTATTCCGAGGCTGAAAGTTTGTCCAAAACATCAGTGAAATCACTGGTAAGGTTCGGCCATAGCAAGGGAAGAGCAGAAAAAATTTTCAAGTTCGATCCGTGAGCCTAATCGCTTCCGCTGCGCGAGGGAAAGCGTTTCCTACACCTAGTCCATGATTCTTTAGATTCATCACCTAGTTATCGATCTATCTCATGATTTGTTCAGTCTTTATTGTTCTCCTTTGCATGTTCCTTCATTTACTAAGTTTTAGGGTCCTACAACTATCATTGATTCAATTACTTCCTTGCTACTCCTCGTAATCCTCATATCATCTGCATAATCTATTTCCTTACCATACTTCTTACTATTAAGAATATTTGTGAGTCATCTTTCTATTTTTTTCTTAAATTTCAACCTTCTGTTCTTGCTATAAACCTTGATTTGATCATTTTGTCGTATCGTCTATACTGATACTCTTATTACTTCCTTAAATACTTCCAATCTTATAAGCCTATTTTTATACCGATTCTTATGCTTTCCTACGAATCTTTACTGACTCAGTTTATTTGTGGTTTCTAAGATATCTGACTTCCTTGTGATCCTTTGCTGGGCTGGTAATCCTTACTCTGACTTTCTTAATCTTTAAACTGTCTTAGGTTTTCCTTCTTTATATTCTCAAAACTTCTTTGATCTTTCTCCTAGGTGGGGTTCTTGTCAAAGTCCTCTTTATCTCTTAAATAGAACCCCATTGGGTTTTCTTCACGGTCGTCTATACCAATAGGAGCTGTTCTCATCTCACTAGTCCTTTTCATTATGCCTCAGAAAGTTTCTTTATCTTTATTATAGTATTTTATGTCCTGATGGAGTCTATTGCTCATGTAGGAATGGTATGAGATATACTCTATGAGGATAACTTTTTTAACTGATATCTCAAAGAAGTGGAAATCTGGGTAAGTAAAAGTCCTATCTATTGGATCTCTTGACTATGGGGAGCTAACTATTATTCCATCGTCATTTCATCTTGTTTGCCTACAAGTTGAATTTCAAAGGACTTAAAGTCTGTCTTACTTTATTAGCTTTTTGTGACCATTAGAAAGTTCTTTGATCGTCCTTGATTTTCTTACTTTTTCCATCTTATAACAATCTTTGGTTAATCATATGATTCGCTACCTATACGAGATGGTTTTAGGGATATTGAATCGACTCGGAGGAATTCTTCTAAGTAAGAAGGGCATCTTTCTTGAGGGAAGAACCTTTTCTTCGATCTATTCATTCTGTTCTAATCTTACCATGCTTATCTTTACTGCTAGCCTTGGTATTATCCTTTATTACTTAACTCCATGTCTTTAATTCATGATTCTATAGATTCCTTCATTTCTTATCTGTTTCTATTTCCCTATCTCTATCTACTTCTGTATGTTACTTCTGCTTCCCAAATCCTTATTCTCCACCCTTGTTGTAGGTTTCGGCTATGGCACTCTATTTTACGCCTTATATTGTTGCTTTGTCACTTCTAGCTTTCTTTTATCCTCATGGGTCTATTCTTGTATATTCTCATGGATTTCTACTGACTTTGAACTGATCTACCTTTCAAATTCCTGGGTGAACTCTTGTCAGATCTCGTATGATTATCTACGCCTATGAGGTAGGCTCTATCAGGGCAACTCATTTATCTGGTCTCATTGAAGAATTCAAAGATTAGGTAATCTAAGATTATATCTCTATTGGATTGCTATAGGTAAAATGAATAGCCATTCATGTTTCGCATTTAAGGATCTGGGTCAGAGTTTGGGTTTCTGGAGTTGTTTAAATCATCTTTTGATATCTAGGTTCATTGGGGCTCTTAATACTATTCTAGGTTTCTTAATTCTGTTGTCTCTCTGGCTATTCTTCATTACTCGGGGAAATCCGTCCTTTATAAGAAGATTTTGAAGACTATTGGATTTTCTTGGAAGAATTTCTTGAGTAGGAATGGAATCTTAAGTCCGCTAGGCAATTCTAATACTTGTTGGGGCTTTCGTTACTCTCTTTTACTGCTATGGGTCCTAGTGTTTTGCTTACAACTCTGATTCTATATCATCTATCTTGTCTTATTTCTCTTCTAGCTTTATTTTACTCTTTCTACTCTTTTAGGTGGATATCTTTAAACTTTTCTATTTCTTTCTATCTCTATACATCTCTATTTCTAACTGGTTCAAGCATTTATGTATCTATTCTTCTAGCTTTTCCTTTCTCATTTACTCTCCTTTCAACTTTCTTTGGGACTTATCATCTAGTTCCCTAGCTTATTTGGAACTTTGGAGAATAGTCTAAGATGAGTACAGAATGATCCTTAACTAGAGTGAGGAGAATGAATTCAAATAGTTGGGAAATATTTACTAACCTGTATGTGAAGCTTTGAGGACGTACTCGAGGATCAGATACTGGAGAGGTAGTGTCTCATATACGGGTATCTCGGACATACTACGTATACAAGACCCCAGCACTCTACCCACTGCAGTCACTGACTCCCTAGATCATGCTCTGATACCATCTTTGTAACATCCCCGATCTGGGAGATGTTACCGGCAGAGGATAGCTATACTAACCCCATAAGCCTCTGACTATCAAACTGTATCCTAATCTGTTCTAATGCAATGACATGTATACAAAACATACTCAATTGAAATACATTTATTTTTCATATCTGTGAATTCAAAATACTTGACCTTTCACAAATTTACACATGCTCTTAAATTACTCAACTAATGCATGCCAAAAACTTTTACCTGACACTGACTGGACTCTTAAACTATGTGACTCAATGCTGGTGGACTCCATCCCTAGTGACTGCATCAATATCCATCCTCCCGAGCTTGTCTTCCTGGAAATCCCTACAAAACAATAAAGACTGGATATAGGTTAGATCGTTATACGATCTAAGTGAGTGGACTAAAAACTAAGAACTGATATAAAAATCTTTTAATTTTAAATCCAAGTTTCCAAAACATCTTTATATGAAAAATTATTTTCCAAGACTTCATATTTCGGAAAACTGCATTTAAAACACTGGTTTCTGAAAACTGTTTACTAAAATTTGATTTCTGAAAATCTAATTACTGAAAATTTGAAAACTTTATACTGAAAATCTGAAAACTAAAAACTGCTCTACATCCAGGACCGCAACTCAACTGGATGTACTCTATGCCTATGACCACAACTCAACTGGGCATCACTGAGGCTGGTGGTGCCCTACGTCCAGGACAACAGCTCAACTGCAACGTAGAGCTCTACGCCAAGGACAACAACTCAACTGCAGTGTAGCCACCACTAGAACTGGGGGTGCGGATCAATGCTACCGCCCAAGCTCTTCTGCTCGAGGCCCTCAGTCCTCCACATGTGCATATGTCTCTCAATTTGTCAATTGCATTGTATCTCAAGTTACATACCGGGGTGAGGTTTTACCTCATGCCCCGAAATACATAAAAACTCATGTTTTAAAACTTTTCTGTGTAAAGCACAACTAAAACATATCATAAAACATAAATGTCATGTAATAACAACAATAAAGAAGTCTAACGCCCTAATGCATAAAAATAAGTCTGATATCAAAATACGATATGAAAATCAAGTAAAAAGGAAAGTGTCCACTCACAGTGCTTAGAAACTGGAAGGAACTATTCTGCTTTGTCGAAGAGTATCGCATTTCCTGCAATGGTTTAAAAGTGATAGCTTGATCAGACTTTAAAGCTATGAGATGAATTCTAGAGCTAAACTTACTAGTTTTAGGTGCGTAAAGTTTCTAGAACTAGGCTAAACTTACTAGTTTTAGGTGCGTAAAGTCGTAACTCATTATATTATGTTGTATTAGCGAGGAATGCGAACTAAAGAACTGATTTAGGGTCTTAAGGGTGATCTTAACTATGTTGGGGTGGAACTGGAACTGTCTAAAATCAATTTGGACACTTAAAAAAATACCCAGTTTTTCTGTCACGCGTCGCGACGCGAACCCGATTTCCAGATTTCTGGATTCTTCTCCCAACTCTTCCAAAACTCAAGTTATCTAACTCTACTCCTTTTCAGTACTTCAAATCCAAAAACCAACATACAAAACATCATCTTACACTTATTTTCATCATCTAAACCATTAATTCATCATCAAATTAATTCTTTATCTATTATATACGTTCTACCAAGTTTTACCCAAAAGTTCACAAACTAGAATTCATTAACTTTCCATTGTTTTAATTATTAACAAGTGTGCTATCATCATCAAAATCAAGTCCTCAACATAATATGGGTATCAATTTATTAAAACTTTAAAACCTCAAAAATGGGTCATGGATTCTCACCTCTTTTCTCTTGATTTCTTCATTCCCCAAGGATTTCTAGGCTTCTTCTTCGTTTCTTTTCTTCCCTTTCTTCTTCTTCTTTTTTTCTCCTTCTTCTTCTTCTTCTTCTTCTTCTTCTTTCTTCTTCTTCTTTCTTCTTTCTTCTCTTCCCTCCTCTTTCCTTTCACGGTTTCTAATCTTTCATTTTTACTTTGTTTTTCCCAAAATTTGGTAATGTGAATAGTGTTGATATATATATATATATATATATATATAGAAGGGGGTGTATGATATTTGGAAACTTATGAGGTGGTAAAATCTAGAGAAGTTGAGATTTCTCTCTTTTAGCCCCGAAGTTACTATTCATCCAGATTTTGATTTGCATTTTTGAATTTATTAAAACTTTAAAACCTCAAAAATGGGTCATGGATTCTCACCTCTTTTCTCTTGATTTCTTCATTCCCCAAGGATTTCTAGGCTTCTTCTTCGTTTCTTTTCTTCCCTTTCTTCTTCTTCTTTTTTTCTCCTTCTTCTTCTCTCTTCTTCTTCTTCTTTCTTCTTCTTCTTTCTTCTTTCTTCTCTTCCCTCCTCTTCCTTTCACGGTTTCTAATCTTTCATTTTTACTTTGTTTTTCCCAAAATTTGGTAATTGTGAATAGTGTGATATATATATATATATATATATATATATAATATATATAGAAGGGGGTGTATGATATTTGGAAACTTATGAGGTGGTAAAATCTAGAGAAGTTGAGATTTCTCTCTTTTAGCCCCGAAGTTACTATTCATCCAGATTTTGATTTGCATTTTTGACCCGGTTCTGGTCCGAATTTGGAAAATTTTTAACACGAAAGTTGTAGGTCTCGGTCTAAGCTTTTCAAAGATAAAAAAATTCATAAAAATTAGAGATCGTATGAAAAAGTTATGCCCAAAATATTACGGGCAGTCTAAAATAAATACGATACATTCCCGTCCCGGACTTCGAGAAGTCTACCAATCGTCTCCAAATTCTTTTTATAGATATACTTGAGTCCTATCATAATTATTTTACATGTATTTGCCTCGCACGTAACGATACCACTGCAGGCAGTAGTGAGAACTACCGGTCGTTACATAGTGTAAGTTAAATTCTAAATTAACCAATAATAATGGAGAGAAAAGTTATTAATTAACATATATAATATATTTTGGATAGATATATTAACTCTACCCATATAAGTTTATCTCATTATTAAGAGGACCAAATAAGCAGTACACTTTCAAAATAAAAGCATAAAGTTAAACACACAAAGCAACAACAATGAAATAAAAACAAATACATGAAAAATCATTAGAGCACTAAGGCAACTTGTTCTTTCATCAAAGATGGATGCGTGTAGCGATCGCGATACTCGTACATAAAATGATAGGAACGTGTCGGATTAAGAATCCTCTCAAGAAGAGGCAACAGAACAACATCTGTTGGTTTTAAAAACGCCTCATTTATATCTTTCCACCCATTCTCAATTTCTAACCACAATGCCTTTTCTGCCTCTTCCTTTGATACTCCATGTTGCTTCTGTAGCATTCTACAGCTGACGGAATATGCTTTCTCTTTTGCTCAAACTATATATATATCGTTAACGTTAATAGATTTTTATATTACTTAATTATTTTTTTGTGTTAAACTTAAAACAGTAAGGTCTTTAATTGCATGCCTGTAGTACGTACCTCGTGGCCAGCTATGTCATTCGTGAATCTGCCAACCTTTTCCATTGCCATGACAATCGTGGGCTTATTGAGTAGCCATTCAAAAGCCTCCTTGGTTGCAATATCACCCATATACCAATGGGTAGTATTATGTTAGTCATATAATGAAGATATCAAATTATTACTTGCTTCTATAAACTCAAGAAGGAAAGATTGAGAAATTAATTAGTGGAAATTGCAAATTGCTTACCATCTGTTTTGCATATTGTATGCCGTTTGATAATCTTCCTTCCTTGGCCAATTCTTCCTCTGCTTCATTGAGAACCTCTACGAATATCTTGTAAATGAATTTCATGTAATCTGGAAGTGTGTCTATGGCACCAATGTCCCATCTAAAAACCGAATAATCATTCCATAAGTCATTTATTTGTAGTAATAAATAACTAGTCCGAGAATCCGAACATAATTTTTCAAACCTTTTGACTGATTCCACAAAGAGTCGGAGCTCTTCAAAAGTGCCGTAGGAATCGAATGTATCATTTGAGGGATAAGACGCTTATTACTTTCGACGTACAAATTCTACCAGATGCATATTTGGGCTCATAGTAAACTCCCATCAGTATCCAAAAATATAACTCTATTATTTTGTGTCTTACATAAGGCAGCTTTGTAGGGATATCTAAATCAGCCTCTATATATCTACTAAGTTAATGAATTTGGAGGCTATTCCGAGCAACTTATAAGAAATATAGAGAAATAATTAATTTGGTTGAATGATTCATTATCATATACAAATTGTGTATTGTAGCAATGGTATTTTGTTCGAGACTGATACTCTTATATGGTTTCATTATCATATTAGGGTTTGCGCATGCAAGTATTTCATACAAGAACGGTACGCAGAATTGAAACAAGAAGTCATTGTCGAGGTCAATAAATATTTTTTCCAATTCATCTTCAATCTCCTTTTCAAATTGATAAGCGACACCTAATCGTTGGGCTGCATCAATCAAGTGCAGTTTGTGGGCAAGCTTATCTTCAGTTGCAGACGCGGACCCACTAAGGCCCTTACTTTTTTTTTTTTAAATTTTATAAATATATATATATATATATATATATATATATATATATCTAAAATAATTAAACAACACCCATAAATACATTATTTATTAATTTTTTGTATTTTAATATAAAATGTAGGCCCAATCCCAAATTAGTTAAAAAAATTCCAATACATTTTTACATCAATCTTATTTCTTAAACATATCTAAAATAATTATATTTAATTTATATGTGTATAGATAATTGACTATTTTTTATTTAAATTCCACTCATTTATGTGTTTTTACATTTGCAAAAGAATAGAGATTCCATTATATTTATAAAAATAAAAATAAAAATAACTATATTTATACTTAGGTTTGATTATTGATATTCTTAATTTATTGATATATTGATTGTGATTCTTTTACTAAACCACTTCGTATATAGTTGTTATGTGTAAAATATTCTCATATTAATATTAATATAATTATTTTGTATATTTATTTTTTATTTATAGTTGTTTAAAGCACAAATATTGTATTTTAACACTAGGTTTTAATAATTTAATTAAAAAAGTGATTAAATCTACAATAAATTAGCGGAAATTTAGTATATAATATACGACATAAACTTAAAATACATAATTTTAAAATTAAATTTTTACTTAAATTTTTAGGGTAAATTGATATTTTTAGAAATTAAGGATAAAAATATAATTCTAAAATTTTGGGTTAATTTATAAGTTTAGAAATAAGGGGCTATTTCATAATTTTTAAAAGTATATGGATCATCTTATAATTTCAAAAAATATGTATGAATTCATTATATATTATTTTGATAAGAAAAAAATTTTGCCCCCACTGACTGAGATTTCTGGATACGCCACTGTTCAGTTGCCGTTCATTCTCCTGACTTCTTGTTTCAGTTCTGCGTACCTTTCTTGAATTGCAGTAATCAATTGTCTGCTGCATCATGCACAAAAAAAATTTGCTTAATATTAATCTATGGGGAATGCATGTCAGGACTAACTAATTAATGAGCTAATTAGAACATATTTGACAATACTGACCTTGAAATCAGAAGCGGAATTAAGGAAATGGTTTCCCCATACAGAAGGATCGAAACCTGCAATGGGACGAGCAGCAGAAACAGGAAGAGACATATCTTTCTTTCTGATTTGGACAAGTTTGTGCTATGTGCTTACGGGAGTTGCACAAATCTCAATTTTGGTGCTCTATTTATAGAGTTTCTGAACCCTCTTTAAAGAAATATTCCTGTAGTCCTGGGACCTCATCACTGAGGTGGTTTCCCCGGCCTACTGGTAATCAATTAAACTATAATTGAATAAAATTTCATAAAAAAAATATGCATAACGCAGCAGGCGCCACGCACCAAGAAATGTAGCAGCTGCTTTCTCTTGATTTTTTGAATTTTTTAATCCAATCTACTTCAGACGTTTGAAGACTTTTGAAGAAATTCGACTGTTCAAACCAAAAATTTACACATTTACATACATTATAAGCTAATAAGCTATCAAGAAATACGATCCACCGGGTTCCTGTTGGACAATTATGACCCATAGCGTCACTATTTGTACAGATCACGGTGTTATTGTACAAATTAATTAACTATGTGACAAAGGAGATTGCACTCTTATCATTTGTGATTAGATCACCTAGATGTATAAATGATGAGAGGTCCCTATGATTTGTTCTTGGATTGAGAATGATATGAGACAGTATCAGTCCACGAATGATAAATCATTAAATATCCCTAGTCAGAGTATTATCGAGATTGGACATCGATAAATACGTAAAATTAGTATTACACTTGTGCGCGTTGTGAGGGCATAACGACATAGTTCTCATATATTTGGGTATAGGATACTCATGCAAGTGTAATAGGAGGTTGTGTTTTACCGATGGTACGGGAAACAGCTTCGCTCTGGATAGACCCCCTCGGAATTCCATTGGTAGTTGACTATGTGTCTATGGAATTCCGAAATCAGGGTAGGTGTATTTGGTCTTAACCTGAGACTTGCACCGCTAATACATACGACAATCAATATACTTTGGTTGAGGTCGTCCATGGCTTTAATCGGTTTCTGTGTACGCCAATTCTGGGTATATCGAGAATCGTAGTGTGTTGGGTGTGATGTCAAGACGGAAGTGTCACTCCAGTCATACGGAGATGATGATCGCGTAGGGATACAGAACTGGTTCTCTAATAAGGTTGCAACCGTCGGGATAATATAACTTGGTCATGATTATCCGATTTTAAAGAGACTAGTTGCTCGTTATCCAATTGTACTTCGTACGGGGCAGACACTGTACCAGCCCCAGGCCTTGCATGTGATCATCTGATACTGGACAGAAATACGCAATACTACGTATATTACGCCTGATATGGATCATTTATTCCTGTAGGATATTTCCGGAGATTGGTAGGCATGGCGCTTTGCTAGAAGCCAACCTTGTCTTGTAGATCGGTAAAACGTAGTACGTGGTACTTACGTGTTCGGATAGTCCGATGACCGTATTTACTGCCAACATATCCGGGGATCTCATGGGTCGCTTTCCAAAGATTCACCGATGACGTATGACTCGCACTTTTAATTAATCTGGGATTAATAAGATGAGAGAGAAAATTAATCTGGGATAAAATATCATTTAAAGAGAGATTGATTAATTTGGAATTAATCGATTAATTAATATATTCGATATATTAAACGAAATTGGATTTCGACGCAGAATTAAAATTAGATTTTAATTCGGGCGAACGAATTAATTTAGAATTAATTCGTTAGGCGACGTAAATAGTAATTATGTTTGGCATGAGTATTTAATTACGACGCAACGGAAAATTCGTTAATTTGGAATTAGCGAACCCGAGCCCGAGATTATTTGCGAGCGCATTCACATTTCGAATTCGAGTGCGGCACGCAAATCAAATCAAGTGTCACATCGCTAGTCGCTTCTAGCGTCACATCATTCGTCAATCAAGTGATGGATGTCTTTCACTTTGAGTGATTAACGCCAGTCACTATTCATGATTGATGGGAAGTTAATGTGAGTGATGAAAGCATTATGGCTTTATTTTGGAGGAAAAATTGGTGTATGTGATTTTGGAAAATCATTTACCAAATTTAAGAACCAATTACTCAATTTTATTTCTCTCTCTCCTCCATTTTCTCTTCATCTCTCACGCCTTTGAGGGCCTTTTTCTTCCTGTTTTGGCAGTCCACTGCCGAGTTTCAAGAAGAAAATGGAAGCATAAGTCGCGATTTTGTGGCAAAATCGGGAGTGCTAGCACACTACGAAGTCATGCGAAGGTGATAGGAAGTCCACCCATGAGCCGGGAATCATTCGACGAAGCTTGGAGCTTGGATTCTTGAAGAAGAAGGCCGAAAAAGTGAGCATGGAACCAGTTTGTCGTGACCATGACAGTGGGCAGTGAAGATTTTGTTGCCTCGCGCGTCGTTCAACCGATCGATGTGAGTATTTCGCAACTCCCTCATTGTATTCGCACACTTATTTCATTGCTTTATTCAATCCTCGGGACTTAGAGATTTCCCAACAATGGTATCAGAGCGAGTAAAAGCATGAAATACGACTTAGGGATAAAATTTGGGTAAAATGTTTTTGAGCATGATTTGAATTAATTGGATGTTTGAGTATGCTTATAACATGTTTAATTGAAGTTTGATTGGATCAATTTCAAGAAAAAATGATTTGGAATATTTTTCCCCAAAATTCTTGCTTGGCCGAGAGTTATGCCCTATTTGATGTCTTGGGATTTTTGATTTTTGATCATTGGATGAGTTGGAAATCATTCGGGAATATGATTTAATGTCGATTGTGGAATTAATTGGATTGAAAGCGAATCGGACGTAAAATCCCCAAATTGCTGAGAGTCATTGAGCATGTATTGGGTTTGATTTTAATTAATTTGTGTTGGACACTAATTGATGTAGATGAGCATGATTAATTAGCCTAATTTGTGTTTTGGAAATAATGATTTGGGTGATTAATTATTTTAATGCACTTTGATTAATTAAATGTGAAATTGGATTTTTGTGTTTAATTAAATTGGGCCTAATTTTGGAAATTGGGCTTGAAGTGTTGTTATTGGGCTTATTGGGCTTTGTTGTACAAAGTTGGGTTTAGGCAAAATTGGTTGGATCCAATTGGGCCCAAAACCGCATCCATAAAGCCCAAATGTGACTTAATGGACCTTTGAAGTTTAATTGGGCCTGATGGGCCTAAATTGATTTCTAGGCTTATGGGGTAATTCCCGGATTGGACTTTGGTTATCGGTTTGACCCGAGTTGACCAAAAGTCCACCCCTTGAAGAAATTAATTAAAAGGCCATTGGACTTTAATTAAATTGACGTTGGACGTTAATCGGGCTTTGAGACCCGTAACGACTAAATTTGGAATTTAAGTCATAAAAGGTTAATTAATAAAGTGTAATATTTAATTTGGAATTAAATATGTGAATTAGTATTAAATGCAAATTGAATTGGATTTAATTATGTAATTTAATTTAATTCGTGAATTCGTACTTTGAGTACTTATTCGCAAAACGAGTTTGACTCGAGCAAAATCAAATCGTTGTTTGAACATTGGATGATCACTAATTATCAGATTAATTAATTTGATTAGATTGATTGATAACATGCTTGTGTGAATACATGGTTGCGATGCATGAATAATGTATATAGGATGGATATTAGATGGGTGGGACAATTTTAGAAATTGTTGTAATAAATTTGATTTATTAATTGGACCTGCGTGTCCAGCCTTATTACCTCTCTATTCTTTGTATTCTCTCTCACCTATTCCCCTCAATGTAAATGAGGTTTCTTTAGAAGTGTAGTGTAACAGGTATAAGTAAATAATTGTGCTAGCGGGAGAGATAAATGGAGTGATTTGATCTAGGATCAATGTGTAAAGTATCCATCCGCATATCATTATTATTTTTCATATGCGCTTTATTATGTGTTTAGAATGCATGTTTAAGGGTGTATGATGATGAGACCTTAACAAAGATAATAAATTGGTTGCCAATTTGCACGCGAAAAACCCTCGCTAAATATTAAGCGTTTTTCCTTCCATTGAGTGATTCTTACTCAAGATCTAAGACGACATTGGTTTGTTGGCCAAAGTCAATGCCTTTGTCTGTCGAGGATGTGTTTGAATCACGAGAGATTTGTTCCATATCAGTGTCTTGTCCAAGTTGTGGTTTGTTGGCCAAATTCAAGACCACTTCTTGTCCATCGACATTGATTACGAAGCTTTCCAGGGTCAATGGGTCGCGCTTGACTGGGATCACTAAGTTTGTTGTGCCAAAGCCAAAGCTTAGTTGATTCAGAGGAAAAAGGTTAGGCAATACATTGGATGTATTGCCATATATAAGATATATGTTTCGGACTTGGATGTCCCCCTACCGGATCTAGGAATTACATCGGATCCAATCGATCTTAGAGATCTACCTAGTTAATTATCATATAATTTGTTGGCCAAAGTCAAGATTGTGTGATATTTAACGGGATCTTAGCCCACTAGGAAACACGGTTTCCTGAGTACTCGATAGAGGGTTAGAGGCTCGCCGAAAAATAGTGGGAGGCAAGAATTGAATTTGCAATATTCGTTCAATTACTTGCCATACGCGCTCAAAACAAATATCATTCGTCAATTAAATGTTAGTTGGACTAATATTTAAATTGTTTTTTTAATAAATAGTTGGACTATATTCAAACTATTCATTTATAGTTGATTATATAATTGGATTATAATAATCAATATATTTGACTTAATAAAAGTGTAGTTGATTAATATAGTTGGACTATAATAATCATTATATTTAAGAGTACCGAAAATCGTTGATTAAATAGTTGGACTATTAGAATCAAGATAAAATTGAAAGATTGACGTTTAATACATAATCCTAGGGAAAATGTATTTAAATGGTTTAATTTTCAAATTGAGAATAAATTTCATGATGGTCCTGGAAATATAATAAGTTACTTTATTTGATAAAATAACATATTAAGCCTAAGCCAGGAGTTAAGAAAAATAGTAGAGCATAATCTTTGGAAGATTTATGTGATGACAACTTAAGTGCCTAATCCATTAAGCTTGTCGCGGTAGACTCCTTAATTTCTGAATCATAACTAAGGATTAGATCCTTAAAGTATGATATAGAAATTGAAGGATCTTCATAAATCTATGTTTAGATTTTAGAAGTACTCTAAATTGCAATAATAACTCTTGGAGGGTTAATGACTATTCTCAATGAGATAAAGTCAAACTTTGCAATTAGGCAAGTATCGCAAGGCGCACCTTACTTCGATATTCTAGAAGACCAAGGCTTGGCCAAAAGCTTTTGGAATGTTGAAAAGGGCAAGGGCAAAATCATTATAATCTTCTGGGAAGATAAAGGACAAATCCCAAAATGTCTGCCTTAATTGTGGCAAACGGGATCGCGGAAGCGTGACTGCCGTTTGGACAAAGCAGACATGAAGGAATTGAAGACAGGGCAAGGCTCTGACTTCAAATATGATTGTCATAATTATGATCATTACTAGTATTAAAATTGGATTTTAAATACTTAGTGTGGTACATAAATATGTATTGATGTTTAGAATCTGTTTTGAACAGGATACTAACTTCAATTGAGATTTAATCTGCGAATTGAAAACGGGACGAAAGTCGCTGTTTTAACCGCAGGTACCTAAGTTTAGGAACTACCCTCGGGTGTGTACCTAAATTTGGAAACTGTTATAATGTAACTAGTTTGACTAGATACATTATCTCCATATCAGTGTTTAACCCGCTGCGGGTGAACCTTTATATTTTAGAACACTAAAGTGTTTTATTATATAAAGATGATATTGAGATAAACACATTAGATGTGAATAACAGAATTTATATTTAGAATATAAATAAAATCTCAAACGTATAATATGACAAACATATAGCTCAAACTGATTTGATCAGATGAAACTAATTGTGGTATTGTTGTCTAGGACACAATTAAACAAGAATCGTATATCCGCACTTTTGAAGAGTGGGTACTAGGATTGATTTGATCCAATCAAATAAAGTCTACGAATCTAGTTTATTGGGCAAAGTGCCTAAAACATTATTTACTTGGTAAAAGTGATAATGCCACCGATCTGTTAGCCCTAGTTCATAGTGAAGCAAGTGGGCCCATGTCTAGCTAGGCTAGATGTGGATATGAATATTTCGTGACCTTTACGGATGTGGCATCACGTTATGGTTATGTGTTTCTTTTGGAACATAAATCGAAAACTTTTAAAGTTTTCGACATGAAATAGACAAACAGATCGGCTATAGTATTATACCATCACGGTAAGGCCATAATGGAAAATACTTAAGCAATAAGTTTCTAAAATACTTGAAAGAGTATAGTATTCTTTCAATGAGGACTCCTCCCGGAACACGTCAAAGTGACGGTGTGTCCGAACTGACTAACCGAATTTTGTTAAACATAATAAGGTTAATCATGAGTCGCTCTGAGCTACCATTTCCTTCAACGGATATGCATTAACAGTGCAGAACTTATTTAGAATAAAGTTCCATTAAAATCTGTTTGACAGATATCATATCAGATATGAACGGGAAAGAAATCGGGTTTCTCATTCCTGAACATTTGGGTATGGTAGGCATATGTTTGGATGATACCAAACTAAAACCCAAATTGGATAAGTTCCAATTGTAGGTTATCCTAGGGATACATAAGTATAGTACTTATACAACTCACAAGAGAACAATTAGATTATTGCTCGCCATGCGGTTTTCCTAAGAGGAATACCGATATTCAGTGGTAAGTGGGAGGATAGTAAAACTCGATGAAAATTATAGTAATATTATTCAAGGCACCGAGTCCTAATGGAACACAAATAGTTCATCAAGGATGAAACTAAACCATTAATCTTCGAATACACAAGAACCGCGTAAGTCAGAGAGATTCAGAAAACAACCTGGGGTATGGGTTTCTGATCTCACCTCATAAAGATGTCTATCTTATTGAGGTATACCAACTGACTACGTATGAGGAAGTGATACAAGGTATCGACTCCCAATTATGGCAAAGTGCCATAATATCCGAAATGGATCCATGTATACCGACTATGTTTAGACACTAGTTGATGTACCGCAAGGCATTGTGCCTATTGGTACTATATAAGTCTTCAAGGAAGACATACATGGATGGCAACATACCAACGCATAAAGCTAGGCTTTTAGCGGAAAGGTATCGTTATCAACATTGTGTTCATTACAATGAAATCTTTTACATGTTGCCATGGTAAATCCATTTGGAAAATGCTTGCTAAAGCTGCGTGTTTCATTTATGAAATATGTCAGCTTAACGGGAAAATCGCTTTCCTGAAAGGGAAACCTTTTGGAGGATGTTTATAACATCCTGACGGTTTTGTCGTACCAAAACAAGCAAACAAGGTTTGCAGGTTATTCGATCCATGTTTGGATTGAAGCAATCATAGGTTCTTGGAATTTTCGTTTTGATGTAATCATAATGGTTTATGATTTAATTCAAAACGAAAATGATTCTTGTGTATATAAGGAGGTTAGTGGGAGCGCACTGACAATAGCTGACCTAAATAAATAATGATAATATATCATTTCTTGGAAATGATATTCCCATAAAAATAATCAGCGAAAGCTTGGCTTTCGAGAAAACTCTCCGAGTAATCGTACATTGAAAAATGTACGTGACCTGGTGTCTCATACGCTTTGAGCATATGGAGTCACAAACAGGCCAATCCAAGTGACAGTCACTGGATTAATGTTAAGAACATCCGTTAGTATCTTAGAAAACTAAGGATGCTGTCTTGAACTCTGGAGAAGGAGAACTTGAAGTGACTGAGATCACTGTAGCAAGTTTCCTAAACCGATAAGACGACTGAAAGTCGCAAACGGTACTATACAGTTTGAATAACGGAACAGTGAGCTGGAAATCTTCCAAGCAAGATACCGTTACCGAATAAACAACAAATGCGGGTTATTGCTGCAGCTGAGGCAGCAATAGAAGCCTTCTGGGGTCGATAATAATCTAATTAGATTAGATATAGTTGTTTTAGCAGCTGAGCTAGGCTAAAGAATTAATGGTCTCATCAACGATCCAGATACATACTTCGATAATCATCTGATTCATTCAGATCATACATCGTAGCGATGTGATGATCGAATAAATCGCATCAGATGATAATCATGAAAATCCGCTGACGAAAGCCTTTTCTCAGCAATTTGAGCCAACCGGTACATAGTTCGGTGTTAGACACTCGAGTGACTGGCTATAGGCCAAATGGGAGATTGTTGGACAATTATGACCCATAGCGTCACTATTTGTACAGATCACGGTGTTGTTGTACAAATTAACTATGTGACAAGGAGATTGCACTCTTATCATTTGTGATTAGATCACCTAGATGTATAAATGATGAAAGGTCCCTATGATTTGTTCCTCGATTGAGAATGATATGAGACAGTATCAGTCCACGAAGGATAAATCATTAAATATCCCTAGTCAGAGTATTATCGAGATTGGACATCGATAAATACGTAAAAGACTAGTATTACACTTGTGCGCGTTGTGAGGGCATAACGTCATAGTTCTCATATATTTGGGTATAGGATACTCATGCAAGTGTAATAGGAGGTTGTGTTTTACCGATGGTATGGGAAACAGCTTCGCTCTGGATAGACCCCCTCGGAATTCCATTGGTAGTATGACTATGTGTCTATGGAAGTCCGAAATCAGGGTAGGTGTATTTGGTCTTAACCTGAGACTTGCACCGCTAATACATACGACAATCAATATACTTTGGTTGAGGTCGTCCAGGGCTATAATCGGTTTCTGTGTACGCCAATTCTGGGTATATCGAGAATCGTAGTGTATTGGGTGTGATGTCAAGACGGAAGTGTCACTCCAGTCATATGGAGATGATGATCGCGTAGGGATACAGAACTGGTTCTCTAATAAGGTTGCAACCGTCGGGATAATATGACTTGGTCATGATTATCCGATTTTAAAGAGACTAGTTGCTCGTTATCTGATATGTGCTTCGTACGGGGCAGACATTGTACCAGCCCCAGGCCTTGCATGTGATCATCTGATACTGGACAGAAATACGCAATACTACGTATACTACACCTGATATAGATCATTTATTCTTGTAAGGATATTTCCGGAGAATTGGGTAGGCATGGCGCTTTGCTAGAAGCCAACCTTGTCTTGTAGATCGGTAAAACGTAGTACGTGGTACTTACGTGTTCGGATAGTCCGACGACCGTATTTACTGCCAACATATCCGGGGATCTCATGGGTCGCTTCCCAAAGATTCACCGATGACGTATGACTCGCACTTTTAATTAATCTGGGATTAATAGATGAGAGAGAAAATTAATATGAGATTAATTGCGGAGATATTTTATCTGGGATAAAATATCATTTAAAGAGAGAGCGATTAATTTGGAATTAATCGATTAATTAATATATTCGATATATTAAACGAAATTGGATTTCGACGCGGAATTAAAATTAGATTTTAATTCGGGCGAACGAATTAATTTAGAATTAATTCGTTAGCGACGTAAATAGTAATTATGTTTGGCATGATTATTTAATTAAATTAGATTTAATTACTACGCAACGGAAAATTCATTAATTTGGAATTAGCGAACCCGAGCCCGAGATTATTTGCGAGCGCATTCGCATTCCGAATTCGAGTGCGGCATGCAAATCAAATCAAGTGTCAAATCGCTAGTCGCTTCTAGCGTCACATCATTCGTCAATCAAGTGATGGATGTCTTTCACTTTGAGTGATTGACGCCACTCACTATTCATGATTGATGGGAAGTTGATGTGAGTAGATGAAAAGCATTAATGGCTTTATTTTTGGAGGGAAAAATTGGTGTATGTGATTTTGGAAAATCATTTACCAAATTTAAGAAACCAATTACTCATTTTTATTTCTCTCTCTCCTCTATTTTCTCTTCATCTCTCACGCCCTTGGAGGGCCTTTTTCTTTCTGTTTTGGCAGTTCACTGCCGAGTTTCAAGAAGAAAATGGGAAGCATAAGTCGCGATTTTGTGGCAAAATCGGGAGTGCTAGCATACTACGAAGTCATGCGAAGGTGATAGGGAAGTCCACCCATGAGCCGAGAATCATTCGACGAAGCTTGGAGCTTGGATTGTTGAAGAAAAAGGCTGAAAATAGTGAGCATGGAACTGCAGTTTGCCGTGACCATGACAGTGGGTAGTGAAAATTTATTTGCCTCGCGCGTCGCTCAACCGATCGATGTGAGTATTCCGTAACTCCCTCGTTGTATTCGTACACTTATTTCATTGCTTTATTCGATCCCCGGGACTTAGAGATTTCCCAACAGTTCCACCTCAAGCATTATACATACACTTAACTCAAAATCGTATTCTTAGCCATTAAATAGCACACATAAGGAAAAAAGGGAAGATTCTAATCCT
>SKCR01055200.1:0-45378 GCA_019454045.1 Zanthoxylum bungeanum | reverse complement strand
TTTTTTTTTTTTAAATACAATTCTCTAGTTTTTCTAAACAGGTGGCTTGAAAATGGTTAATTTTGGGGGTTATACAATAGTCAGATATGAGGACAGCCGGAAACGACATCGCATAAAGCAATTTTGGGGGTTATACAATAGTCAGATATGAGGAGTGAAGCAATTTTGGGGTGGGTGCGTGAAGAAATCTGCCAATTATTTTTAAAATTAATCTTTTAATTTTGTCCATGCTCTGGGCCGAGCCTTGGTGTTTTAGATTGAAGCCCAGGCCCGGTCCAGACCAGTACGGCCTGCACGCTTGAATTTCAGGCTGAGCCATTAAAAGTGAGCGGGCCGGTAGTCACTCCGGCTCAATTCAAAGCTTGTTAATGAAAATTTGATTTTTTAATAGATAATTTTATTTTAATTATAGTAAAATGAAAGAATAGTTATCATTTTTATGAAAATCAAATTTTATCACCACTAAATTAAGAATAGCTATGTCACTAGGCTTTCCCCTTGCAAAATGAGCCGGTCCGAACCCTTTTACCAACCTTAATTAGGAGTGTTTTAGTGATGAAATTTTCTTTTGATGATTCGAAAGAACCCACAGTGAGATTAGTATATATGAGCTACTTGATCTGATGATATTATGGTTAGACTTAGAATTTCCATATGGACTTCAAGTCCTAGGTGTTTGAGAGTAACATCAAGCCAAATGTTTTATTTTCATTAATTACATAAATTTTATATTTCATCCAACCAATTTGTATCTAATAATTTGTACCAAAAGTTTTTGTATTCTTGTCATCGCTCTTTTATAACGTGTAGGTACTGAAAAAAAACCACGCAATAAATCCTTTTATTGATGGGGATTTCTGCGGCTAAGATTTCTGAACAGTTCGGTAAGGGCAAATAATGAAAGTTCTACTCATCCGAAGGACCATGAGTCAGAGGGTGTAAGTCGTTTCTTCAACCCAACGAACTGCTCGGGTACGGTTTCCTAGGTATGACCGACCAGAGAATGTAACATGGTGCAGACTTCAGGGACTAACAACATCGGAACCAAGGCCGACCACATTAGATCGAAAGTTCGGTTTGGTCCTGCCCTGCCTTCTGGAACAAATAGATGAGTTCGGGTATTTCAGGTCAAGACGATATCCGTTTGGAAAGTTCGGCATATCACTTGGCCGGCCGACCTCTTGAAGACCGACATAAGATCAGAGTGTTTTTTTCTTCGGCACGTGTCATTTTTCAAAAGTACTTTACGGGCTGGCACCATTGTTGTTGCGTGTAACAGTGGAGAAAATAGAGCGATGTGACAGACCGTCAGACGACATGTTTGCTTTCGGCGAAGACAGTCTTGGGGCAGAGAGCCCGTCAATCAATCAGAGGCCACGCGGGAAACGACATAAAATTGGGGGAACAGTGTTGTAATTCCTGAGTATATAAAGGAAAGTTAGATCCATTTGTAGGGGATAGCAAACTTGTAATAAAAAGAGAATGAACACTATTTGTAAAAGTCGATAAACTGCTCGGTCTCACTTGGACCTCTTTCAGAACAGGACGATCGAGTTAGTTCTAGTAATAAAACAACCCCCACCATTTTGTGCCCGTGGACGTAGGCTGGATTTGCTCCGCCGAACCACGTTAAAACTCTCTTGTCAACTTGTGTGTTTTTCTCGCCTTTTACTACATTTGTCTTTGGTCTCCCCATAACTAAACAAATTCAAGGTTGAAGGAGGATTGTCTCGGGTGAGTTATCTCGAAACTGTCCCTGAGATGAAAATCACCCGTCAACACCTTTATATCCAAAAAAGAAAAAAAAAAAACTATAAAATTTGGATGCTTCTGGTGAATTGCTTTGTTTCTATAACCTTTGTACCATGTGTATCTTTCTAACTAATCATGAAAATATTTATACACACATGACAACCAGATATTGTAATTCGATATGTGAGATAAGATGATTTGGTAATTCAATCCGTGCACAGATATTGTTTAATAGTTATAATTTAAATTACCTAAGCACTGTCTCCGCTAAGCGACTGTTTGAAAACCCACCCAAATACCACTTAGGTGACATTGTAATAGCATAACATGACAATACATTAATAGAGAAAGAATAATACAACACGAAGATATTCAAAATTGAAAAGCAAGAGCTGTGTAAATGTTTCTTCCAACTCTTAGATTTAGACGGATTAAAATAAGGTTCTAGCCCCTCATAAGTAGGGATGTCAAAAATCCCAGCAAGATGAGGGCACGTGAGGGTCCAATACATTGAAGGTGGATAAGTAAATAATTTTCTATACTCATTGATTGGATGAGTCCAATATAAGTATTGATATCTCTATTCAAATAGAAGTTAATTCCTCGTGTGAACGAGGACTGACACGAGACATGCGGATGCCCGATATGTTAAGTACATGTAAAATGATAATTTTCTTATTTGTTGATTAAACAGACCGGATATTGATATTGGTATTCATGTATCATACTCGATCTATTGTCATCCATACTCACAAGTATTAGTAATCCACAAAGGTGGTTGACTACATGAACCCCACCAAACTTCTAAATGAGGCCTATTTTAACTTCAGATGCTATTATAAGGGAGTCTTTGTGATGATTCTTTCTTCCGGTTCTTCCTTCCCTCACTTTTATTTTTATTTTATTTTTTTTTAATTTCCTTCCATTATTTCTTAAATGTCTTATAGGTTTTCTCAATTAATTTCCTCATTAAACGAATGGTACGAAATAGATCAGATTAATTTTTATTTTGTGAAATCTTAAAATTTTCCCTCTTTTCTATCCCTATCTCATAAGTAACCCTTCTTATAATCATACCCACTAACAAAATGACTCCAAAGAGGATCCTCAATATTTTTAAAAAATAATAATAATAAATAAATCAAATGTATAAGTAATTTGGATGATCACTTTAATAAATCCTTTCTAACTTATTTTTGTCACTTAAAGAATGAAGATGAAATTTCTTTTAAATAAATATGTTAACACATAGAAAATTGGAATACATCAAGTATTTTATTCACGAAGAGCTCACATGTGTGTTCATCTTCTCTTCTCTAACAGCCAAAAAAAATCTAACGTCAAAAGTCTGATGGGTTAGGGTGAGATTTTTTTTATAGGATTTGATAGTTATATCTCCCACTAAAAAGTCTCGCACATTCTCACATATAAAAAAATCATTCAAAATCAGTAAGTTTTTCAATACCATAAGATTTTTTATTACTTGTTTAACACTACAAGAAAACCGTAAAATAGCGACGGAAATTAGCGACGGGATAATCCGTTTCAAACATTAGAAACGAAATAGCGACGGAATTGAAATGAATTAGGACGTTAGCTACGGAATTTAACGACGGGACAAAATTCTGTAACAAATAATGGCGGCAATAAAATTGCGGGAAAAATGCGACGGAATAGCTACGGATTTGTGACGGAATAAAATTTCGTAGCTATATAGCGACAAAATTACTAATTCGTCTCTAAAATAGCGACGGAATTATTAATCTGTCGCTAAATAGCGACGGAATAATGAATTCGTCTCTATTTAGAGACGGGTTAGTAATTCCGTCGCTATTTTTAGAGACGGATTTCAAATCCGTCTCTATAATTAGAGACGGAATTCCAAATCCGTCTCTATCGTTAGAGATGGAATTCTAATTCCGTCTCTAATTAGAGAATGAATTATAATTCCGTCTCTAATTAGCGACAAATTCATAATTCTGTCGCTAAATGTACCTAAATAAAAAAAAATTCCCTTTCTTTTTTCCCACTCTCTCCAAATACGTCTCTCTCAAATCCCTAATTCTCTTCTCACACTCTTTCAATTTGTTTTCCTTAAATCTCCCGGTCCCTAATTAACTCTCGGTCTCGGTCTCGGATTTTCCTCTCTCTCCCTCGTATTAGTTTGTCTCTAAAAGCCCTAGAAGTTGTTAGAAGAAGAGAAGATGCCGGGACCAACAATGGATTTGGAGCCCGTAGAGCCACAATCGCTAAAGAAGCCAAGTCTGAAATCCCTAAAGCGTGCTCTCGATCTCTTTACCCCCACTCACGGCCGCATAGCTCCTCCAGATTCCGAAAGGTCACCACTAAGTTATAAACCTTAAATCCTTTTCATTTTTTCTTTTTCTTTCATTGTTTTGGCAAAATGCTTTGAAACTTATTGTTCTTTTGTTTTCTAGAACACTAAGTATTTTATTTTATAAAGATGATATTGAGATAAACACATTAGATGTCAATAACAGTATTTATATTTTGAATATAAATGAATCTCAAACGTATAACATGACAAACAGATAGCTCAAACTGAATTAATCAGATGAGACTTATAAGTGGCATTGTTGTCGGGGACACATTAACAAGACTCGTATATCCACACTTTCGAAGAATGGGTGCTAGGACAGATTTGATTCTAATCAAATGAATCTCTACGAATCTAGTTTATTGGGCAAAGTGCCTAAAATACCTTTTACTTGGTAAAAGTACAAGTGTCATCGATCTGTTAGGTGCATCTCCAATTTTTAGCCGGCATGCAGGTCTAATTGCTTTCCACATGTTCTGCTTGTTAAATTTTTTTGACATTTCTTTCTGTTTGATCGTAATACTTGTATTTTGTTTGCAGACAGTTGCAGTTATACCTATTCTTCCTCATGGCGTTGTTCAACTCGGTTCATCCTTGGCTGTAAGCCTTTTGATTCCTTTTCTTTTTTCAGAAACATGAAACAACTAATGTCACATCATGTTGATGTCTGGTTCCTTGGTCTATATTGAAACAAGCTTGGTTGGTTAATAATAAGGTGATGAGAGCTATTTATCTTGAATTCTCTATAGCCCAAAATTGAAAAAACGACATGGCAAATAGAAAGTGAAAATGAAGTCATTCATATTTAGCAGTGTGGATCTTTATTATTAGGTCATTATAATGATAGGGCTGGAATCAAATTAAATAATCTCATTTACTTTGAAGTTGACTTAATATTTTCTTTTTGTGGGGAGCATTGCTTGTATCTTTGCAACCTTGAAAGCATTTGTGGCAGTTGTATCAAGAGAATTCCTTCCATGCTGAGTTGTTCTCTAAATTACTTGCTGTTACTAGCTATTTTAAGACTTTTCAAGCTTGATTTATTGAGAGAGTAGGTTGTTGATTATGTCAAGTCACCTAACTCTAAAAATTTATTCGTCCATCCTTGCTGCTTCAGATTGCGGAGAACATTGGATTTGTGAACTATGTGAAGAGTTTAATCCTACAACTGGGATGTGTCCCTGGAGCTCTTCAACCAGACTCTGAAGCAAAAGAATCCACTAACAGCCCTGGAGTACCTGTTTCTAATGGAATTCTTGCTTCTGCAGATTCATCTGGAACTTTTAAGGTGACAAGCTCCACTCCTTTAGCTGTTGATGGCTGCAACCAACAGAGCAGCTCACCCCATCCATCAAGGCTAGCTTGGCGACTGTTGGGTTCTCTAGGCAGACAGATTCAGCTTACACTCGGGCTACTGCGCTAATGTTTCATACCACTAAAGTGAGCCAAATTTTTGGCTGAAAGTTCGGGGTTATCCTAAGTTCTGACCCTATGCGGAATTATAAACAATAAGCAGGACAAGTCCTGTTACTGCTACTATGGAATAGAAACAGGCAATTACCAATTCAACCAACAACAATAACTCCACAATATTAATCAATAATAGAAATTGCGGAAAAGTAAATCAATCACACAAAATTCAACACAATAATTCTGGTGACGAAGTGGAAAACTCTTCCGAGTAAAAAACCACTCCGGGAATAGGCTACCACCCGAATCCACTATATCGAGAAAAACTTACAGCGATGGTCAAGACCTATGGTGGCAACTCCACCGACTCAAGTACCTATATACTGCAAGAACTCAAGGCAACTCCTCAAGCCCGCGACCCACGGTTTTCTTCAGAACCTCTGAAGTCTCTGAGTAGATTGTATCACATTTGAACGCCGGAACTCCGACTACCAAACTTCCTCCTAAAGAACTCTAAAGGATTAGGGAATTTGGGTTATGTTGTGTTGAAGGTTTATCAAAGAATGGATTTCACCATTAACAAAGAAGACATAAGATTCAAAGAGTCTTCAAGGTGAAATCAAAGAGAGTTGAAAGCTTTGAGAATATTTGGCTCAAGAGAAATATGCTTCAACTCATGAGAATGGCGGCTAAGGGTTATATTTATAGGTAGGGTGAAAACCTAGGGTTTTGCAGGCCAAAAACGCGTTCAGATCGCAGTCGCGTTTGAACGCTTACTAGAACGCTACACGAACGCGCCCTTTCTGTGAAGACTCGTTCGAACGTCAATCGAACGCACAACGAACGTGAGCTCTCTGGAATGCTCCCGTTCGAACCCCACAAGAACGTGCCTCGAACGTTTGCTCTCTGGAATGCTCCCGTTCGAACCCAATAAAGAACGTGCCACTAACGCCACACGTTCGAACCCACAAACGAACGCAGCACTAACGCCAATCGTTCGAACACTACAACGAACGCACCACGAACGTATGTCTGATGCACAGCAGCCAAAAACCAGTCCAATTGCACAAAGATCTTCATGAAAGATTACAACTCAATTGAACTTGTTTTGTCATGGATACATGCCAATAAAAAAAGTCCTAACATTGGCAAATCCCATGATCACCACTGTGAACAAAAATACACTCCAGCAATGAAACCGAACCTTCCTATCTGGGGCCAACAGGAGAATGGAGGTGTTGAAACCGGTGTTATCCCCTCAAGTTCAGATGCATGGTTGAATCAGCAGGCTTCTTTATATGGTTCAAGGCATCAGTCCAGTGCTGGTTGTAGTAGCTTTAACTTAACTGAACAGAACTTAGAGGAGGCTGCTGTTCAAGATCATGCTTCTAACAAGATGAATGAGTCAAATGGTGATATCATTGTATCATCTCACTTGAAAATGATTAGCGGCTTGTTCGGAAGTTCTTTTCCTACAAAATATCTCGAAGGAAGTGACCTACATGGTGGGATGAATAGTCAAATAAGTTCAGTATCAATTCCATTCTGTCTTCAAAATCCACATAAATTGGCAGACATTAATATGTATTCCACACACTTGGTTGGTACTGGGCTTAAAAATGACAGTTCATCTAAAGATGAGGCTCCTTTAAACAGTCTGGAGGAAACATTAACCTGTTAGCGACTTGGTCGCATAATCGGTTGTAATGGATTTTGATGACGTCAACGAGAAAGAAGACTTCGACGCACAAACACGAAGTAATACAAAAAGTGTCGAAGCATATGGGGTGAAGAGCGAGAATGTGAAGACTTGCGGCAAAACGAAGATATATTGCGAAGTCTTAGCTTAGGATTTAATTTGTAAAGTGAATTGTAATATTCAAGTGCCTATGCTCATTGGGATCATGCACATTCACTTAGATGCATTAGGATTATGACAAAATGCTTTAAAACCTTCATTACTGTGCATTTTGGTCTGAGGCCGGCATACCGGTCCCTTACCGGTATCCATACCGGTGAGATGCTCTGTTACGCATACTCACTGGAACCGGCATGAACCTTACCGGTCACCATATCGGTGATCCAACGGCTAGTTCCCTTACTGGAACCGGCATGACATAAACCGGTCTCCATACCGGTGACCTTTCCGGGTCTAGCTCTTCATTGTGCAAACTTACTGAAACCGGCAAGCCCTAACCGGTCTACATACCGGTGACCATACCGGTCAGGCTCTTCTTTGTTGATGAGTGGTAAATCTATCACTATTTCCCACTCATTTAACCTAATATTTTGTATAGTTTCTTGAGCTTTGTGAATATTTTGATGTGTTTTGTGTTATTTTGTAAATAAATAAAGTTTCAGGACATTCTGAAGGTGATTTGGAGCAAAACAGTGAAAATTGGGAAAAAGGGCATTTTGGTAATTTGTCCGCGTCGCGACGCCAAGACTCATAGCGTTGCGACGCCTAAAGTGCGCCGGACATGCTAACGTGCGCCGAGGGACACGTGTCAGAATCTGAGAAAATGGACTTGCTAACGTGCGCCGACCTTGCTAACGTGCGCCTTGCCACGTGTCATCATCACAGAAGATCAGCTAAAATGCGCCATCTACCACGTGTCGAAATCTCATTGGACCAAAGCAAGCGCGTGACACGTGTCGAGTTTTCATTGGACCGAATCACCGGCGACTCACATGCTGCCACGTGTTAATCTCTCATTGGACCAATCATAAACGCGTGCCACGTGTCAGATGTTCATTAGACCGATAGCTCAGCCAATCACCGTCTGCCACGTGTCGTCTTCCCATTGCACACCTTTACCGCGTGACACGTGTCATCACGAGATTATGCCGACAATGCGTGTGGTCAACCCGCGTGGACCAAAGTAAACAGGTCCAGCGTCGATACGCTGAAGCCCTTGGCGTCGCGACGCTGGACGCAAAAATTGTATATAAATTGAGCTCGAGATTTCAGTTTTAGTTGCACCATTCTCTCTCATTTCTTTGATGTAAATAGGGAGTTTCTCTCTCTAATTTCTTTTAATTTAAGTTTTGTAATTAATTTTTAATTACATTCTGTAATAGTAATTACTTTTTGCAATAGTAATAGTAATTTATCTTGTTTTACTGTTTCAGTTTTACTATTCAACCATGATGAGGTAACTTCTCCTTGCTAAGGTGAAATGTAATTCTTTTACTGTTACTATTTAGATTAATCTCCCTTAAATATAATATATTTACTATTTAAAATTTGACTTAATAAGGATACCGCCATATTGGTCGGTTGGCTATTAAATTTAAATTGGTTTAAACCTGACTAATCATGGATACCGCCTATATGGCTGGTTGATAATTAAATTTTCTTACCGCCTATATGGCAGGTTCATGGACAAATCATACCGCCTTTATGGCTGGTCGAACTTAATTTGAATTAATCAGGTTACCGCCTTTATGGCTGGTTGATAATATTATCACAAGTTTATATATTATTTTATGGGAGATATTTAAAATAGTAAATAGTAAAAGTAATTCATTTTACCTTAGCATTTTATTTTATTGTTATTTACTTTTCAGTATTTACTTTACCGCATTTACTATTTCGCATTTTTACTTTATGGCTTTTACTTTTAAGTTTTTACTAGCCCTAGCCATGTGTCATAACTAAGTTAGTTATCTAGGGTTGTGATGAATTTCAATATCACTGGTTTATAAGGGTTAGATTATAGTTTGGGTAATATAAAGATTTATTTATTGAGTCTTAATCTTAATGCTTTTTTTTAACTGGCCATTAATAAAATTGATTAGGTAAACTTAAAATGAACTAGACATAGAGATTTTAAGTTTAAGACCTTAGACTCAATAGCCCACGATCTTCCTTGAGGATAGATAACCCTTTAATAGATTTCCTTACAGGATAGACATATACCTGTCGGGCGGGGGTAGCCATAATTGGAACTTAAACTTAATAAATCCAGATAATTTGGTTGACATAGACATATGGTTCAATTTGGTTAAACTGGGTATTTGTGTCTGACCATCGACAGAGGCATTCACATAATTTAGTGTTCCAGGTTAATAAATCAATATATTACCCAGCTATAGGATAACCACTTCATCTTTAAATAATATTGAAAAGATTCACAACCCTAGATAGTTTTTAATATTGAATTTCTTAAAACTTACTTTCGAACAATTTTATTTACTTGTCTTTAAATTTAGAATCGTCGCCATTTCAAATCAATCAAACAACCTGTTAGATACTAGTAATCATTTGACCTCATAAAATTAATAGCTTAGGTATTAAGTCCTCGTGGGATCGATATTTTTATACTACTTGAACGATACGTATGCTTGCGTTATACGTGTGTGTTTACGCCGGTCATTTGTGCACACACTGGAACCGGCACGGACCATATCGGTCCCCATACCGGTTTCCATACCGGCCTAACAGATACTTGTGCAACGGTAATATAGCCGTTAGTATCCGTTGGAAACCTAGATCGGCATACCGGTCTACATACCGGTTTCCATACCGGTCGCGCTGTAAGTTGGGGAATGCTTTGCATTTTATTATAAATAGGACCCCAACTCATTTGCATTTGGTTAGAGACTTAGAAAACCTTCATACATATTCTACCAAGGAAAATACAAAAGTGTCTTAAACCTTCATATACTTAAACACTCATACAAGCTCACACACACTACACCTTCATACATTTAGTAGTGAGTTTAGAACACTTGGGTTTTGCATCTCACACAATCTTCATTATATTTGTGAGTGCTCAAGTGTGTTTCAAATCTTCTTTAAACAAAAACACTTGTGGTTGTGAAATCCCATAGTTTGGGTAAAGTGTAAAGGTTGTGAGCGTGCCTACGAATAAAACTCAAAAGTGTAAAAGGGTTTGGAGTGCGCCTTTGCGGAAAACTCTTGGTTGCGAGTGAAACACGAAAACTCGATTTTAGTGGAAATCTTCAAACCAGGCTTGGGGGAGTGGACGTAGGCACGGTTGGCCGAACCACTATAATCGTGGTGTCGTATTTCTCTTACCTTAACTTTTACTTACTTGCAAGTTTATTTACATTTATATAATTGAATAGAAAACTTGCATATAGGTTATTATTTGCAATAGAGAAAATTAACCTAAAAGCCTATTTGGTAATAAGAGCTTAAAATCGGCAAAGATTTTATAATTCCGCATTTATAGCAATAATCCAATTCACCCCCTCTTGGGTATAGAGATTGCTTGTCGCTGTTTCTTGTAGGTAATTTCATAACCAACAGTCACAGGCTTTCAAGATGCTGTGATGAAGCACATAGTTTTGTTAGATGCTAAGCCTACTCCAAATAATTTAGCTCCAAGGAATGGAAGATTGGATAATGATTTGTTTCAAGCCCTTAACAATCCAGTGACCCATCTTGATCAGCATATGTTGAGTGGGCAAATACATGGTTTTGTTACTGATTGCCAGACATCTGACTATGGAAATACATCATCAAACTCTGTCGATGCTAAATTTGAAGATGGATGCATGCGGCCTCCATCTGGCGATGACCTGCTTGATAATTTGGGTGCAGATTTTAAGAAAAAGCTCCTTATTGGCAAGTGGAATAATTTGCATGCTGATAAACAGTGTATGGGTGAGGTTAGTTCAATGTCTATGAATGCTCTTGATCTAAGTGCTGATTTCTATTCACATAATGAAGGGATATTAGACAGTGCTTCATTCTCTGAGATGGGGTCCGAACATCTTTTAGATGTTGTGGTCTCTAGAGCTCACTCTGTCTCGAAGCAGATCTCAAGTGATAACGTCTCTTGCAGGAAAATATTGAATCAGATCAGTAGTTCCTCTAATCCTACTATTTCTCTTTTTTCTGACCAGGTTAACATGTCTAATTTAGTGGAGTCTAAGCTATATGGCCTTACTAAGTCCTTGGCAAAGGCAGGGACTATGGGATCCAGTTCTTTTCACTCTGGGTGTAGCAAGGATGATGGAGGAAATCGTTCTCAACTATTTCCATATATGGGTCCCATATCAGTTCTTGGGTAGAACATGGTCAGAGCATGAGGCACGATGGTAGTATCTCAACAGCACATTCTAAGAAAAAAGATGAAACAACTAAATCAAACCGCAAAAGAATGATCCAAGATCAAGTAAAAGAGTTGCGAGAAATTGTACCGAATGGGGCAAAAGTAATTGCATGTTTTCTTACTTCTGATTTTAACTTTCATTTTTATTCCGTCAATAGTAATTTATATTTTAATCCTGATGCTATTCTTCATTCCCTTGATGTGGTTCAACAATGTAGCATAGATGCACTTCTAGAACGTACCATCAAGCACATGCTGTTCTTGCAAAGTGTGACAAAGCACGCCGACAAGCTAAAAACAAACAGAGGAGTCTAAGGTATGGGGGATGTCTAGCTTTGTACTTTTGCTATTTCCTGGTTGTTGAAAAAATTGAATGTTCTTTATTAGAATAATTCAAACTATACAAGGAATATGGCCTTATATAGGCATAAGAATAAGATAAATATGGATTCTAAATCTACTGATAATTACAATGATTGTGCAATCATATCTAGAGAATTACACAATCATATCTTAGAAATTCTAATATAATCTGCTACAATCACTCTTACAATTATTTTCCACACTCTCTCTCAAGCTGGTTCAAAAATATATATCATTCCCAGCTTGCTAACCCATGAAAGAAAATTGGGTCATGGTAGCCCTTTGGTAAATATATCTGCTAATTGTTCTTTGCTGGTAACAAAGGGAATACAGATTTGACCATCTTATATCTTCTCCTTGATAAAGTGTCTATCCACTTCAACATGTTTAGTCCTGTCATGTTGAACTGGATTATGAGCAATGCTAATAGCAGTTTTTTTGTCACAATATAGTTTCATTGTATCTATTCGAGCAACCTGCAATTCCTTCAGTAATGTCTTCAACCACATCAATTCACAAATTCCTGAGCCATTGATCTGAACTCAGACTCGGGACTAGATCGAGCTACTACTGATTGTTTTTTACTTCTCAAAGTGATGAGATTTCCTCCAATAAACGTGCAATATCCAGATGTGGACCTTCTATTTATTCTTGAACCTGCCCAATCAGCATCTGTATATCCCTCTACTTGAAGATGGTAATTCTTTGAGAAGATTAAACCTTTTCCAGGGGTTGCATTTCAAATATCTTATAATTTTCAAAACCGTCTCTTTATGTACTTCACATGGGAAATGCATAAATTGACTCACTGTACTAACAACAAATGCAATATCTGGCCTAGTATGAGACAAGTATATCAATTTTCCTACCAATCTTTGGTATTGACCCTTCACCCTTGTCAACTGGATCACTCTTAAATGTAGCTCCTAAATTTTGATTAGGATCAATCGGAATATCTGGTGGTTCCAAATTTTGATTAGGGTCAATCGGAGTATCTGATGGATTGCAGCCTAACATACCGGCCTCTTGGAGAAGGTCTAGAACATTCTTCCTTTGTGAGGAAATATTCCTTTACTTGATCTTGCAACCTCTATTCCCAAAAAGTATTTTAGTTTTCCCAAATCCTTAATCTCAAATTCTTCAGCGAGCATTCTTTTAAGTCTTCTTATTTCGTCAAAATCATTGCCAGTAACAATGATGTCATCCACATAAACAATCAAAGCAGTGATCTTCCCATCTTTAGAGTGCTTAAAGAACAAGGTATGGTCACCTTGACTTTGAGTATACTCAAATCGGTGAATTGCTCTAGTAAACTTCTCAAACCAAGCGCGAGGTGACTGTTTTAGTCCATACAATGACTTTTTCAACTTGCACACCTTTTTCTGCCAAACATATCATGAAAACCAGGCGTCAAATCCATGTACACCTCCTCTTCTAAATCCCCATGCAAGAATGCATTTTTTACATCAAGTTGCTCAAGATGCCAGTCTAGATTTGCTGCAAGAGATAATAGAACTCGAATCGAGTTCATCTTGGCTACTGGAGCAAAGGTTTCTTGATAGTCAACTCTGTAAGTCTGTGTGTATCATTTTGCAACAAGTCTCGCCTTATATCTTTCAACTGTCCCATCAGCCTTATGTTTGATTGTAAATACCCATTTACATCCGACTGGCCTTTTTCCTGGTGGAAGATCGACGAGGTTTCATGTATTATTTTTTTCCAACGCCTTCATTTATGCATGAACAACCTCTTTCCATTTTGGAATGCTAAGAGCTTCATGTATAGTCTTTGGAATAGGATCACAAGAAGACAAATTAGTAGTAAAAGCTCTAAAATTTGGAGACAATTTTTGGTAGGAAATGAAATTAGAAATAGGATGCATAGTACAAGATCTAATACCTTTCCTATGGGCAATTGGAACATCAAGATCAAAAAAATCAGTAAAATCAAGGTGATTTTGAGAAACATTAGACTTACCTGTGTTTTCTAGAGTCTCTGTGACAGGTTGAGGTGATTGAAAATGCTGAGGAAGTTGTGACTTGTTCCTTCTTGAGGAAACCTTTAGTTCAAGATTTCCATCTTGTACACACGTAAGTGGGGTGATAGGATCTGGAGGTGAAGGTTGAGAACTACAAATGGTAGATGGAGCATGAGATTGACCCACAAGAGACTTATAAACAGTAGATGGTTCCTGAACAGTTGACGATTTTGGAATAACAGGAACTGGAGGAATAATGAACTCGGAGGTAATGGGAGACTCAATAACGATAGGAACTTCTGGAGTTAAAGTAGAACAAATATTCCAAAAATGATCTTCACTTTGAATATTCTCCCCCTGAAGAGGTATTTTAGGAAAGAATGAGGTGTTTTCAAAGAAGGTAACGTCCATTGACACACATAACTTTTTAATTGGAGGATGATATCATTTGTAACCCTTTTGAGTAGGAGAATAACCCAAAAAAAACACACTTGAGAGCTCTTGGATCTAATTTCCCTCTGTTATGGTCATGTACATGAACAAACGCAACACATCCAAAAACTTTAGGTGGAAGAGAACAAAATATTTTGGATGATGGATACATTTCTTTAAGAATATCAAGTGGTTCTTTAAAATTTAAAACCCTTGATGGCATTCTATTGATAAGATAAGTAGTTGGAAGAACTACCTCCCCCAGAAAATTTTGGAACCCCATTGGTGAACATTATAGCTCTCGTTACCTCAAGAAGGTGTTTATTTTTTCTCTCTGCTATCCCATTTTGTTGGGGTGTATCTACAGAAGAAGAGTGATGTACAATCCCATGTTCGGTAAGATAGGAACCAAGAATTGATGAATAATACTCTCTTCTATTATCAGTCCGAATGACTTGAAGGTTGGTTTGGAATTGAGTTTTAATCATCTTATGAAAATTTTGAAAGGTAATTGCTGCCTCAGATTTTTCCTTGAGCAGATAAACCCAACACACACGAGTATGATCATCGATGAATGTAATGAACCATTTAACCCCGGAAACATTATTGATACGCGATGATCCCCAAATATCACTATGAATAAGAGAAAAAAGTTGTGATTCTTTATAAGTTTGTGTGGGAAAATGAATTCGATGGTGGTTAGATAACTCGCAAACCTCACATTGAAAATCATGAAGATTCTTATTCTTAAACAAAGTGGGAAGCAACTTTTTTAGGTATGAAAAATTTGGATGGCCTAGTCTATTGTGCCAAAGCATTATCTCTTGGTTGGAGGTACTTACGTGTATGTGAGATAGATTAGTTGAAGGACTAGGTTCACTTTCGAAGTAGTAAAGCCCATCGACCTCCTTAGCACTTCCAATCAACTTTCCTGTACACGTATCCTGAAATTCACAGTGAGAAGGGAAAAACTTAGCAACACAATTAAGATCTTTGGTGAATTTGCTAATTGAAAGGAGGTTACATGAGAGATTTGGAACATGTAGAACAGAGACAAGTGAGAGAGTTTTGGAGATAGGAATACATCCATTTACCGCAACATGGGATAAAGAACCATCCGATACTTTAATATTTTCTCTACCCGAACAAGGGGTTATAAGAAATATACAAATTAGAGTGACCTGTCATATGATCTATAGCTCCCGAATCTATGATCCAAGGATAACTCGGAAGGCGAGCGATATTGAAAGTAGAGAAAAGGTACCTGATTGAGCTAATGAGCAAGAATAATATGGTTGATTCATAATGTAAGACTAGGACAAAAAAAAAAAAAACAAAAAAAAAAAGGATGAGGTCGAAAGTTGACCGGAAAAGAAATTGAAAACGGTGGTTATGGCAGCAGAATTTGCTATTTGATGATATGCAGATCAGTAATGAACAGTGATTTCGAAATGACCAGTTATTTCTGATGAACAGACTCCGAGATGAACAGTGATTTTGGATGAACAGTGACTCTGAGATGAATAGTGATTTCGGATGAACAGTAATTTCATGTGTACAGTAACTCCAAGATGAATAGTGAAACAAAAAAAAACTTAATTTAGCTATGAAGGCCTCGAGAGAAAAAGAAGGCACTATTTCGGCAATAAAGGCCGGTGAAAAAATTAGAGCAAACAAGGCTCTGATACCATGTGGAAAAAACTGAATGTTCTTTATTATAATAATTCAAACTATACAAGGAATATGACCTTATATAGGCATAAGACTAAGATAAATAAGGAATCTAAATCTACTCATAATTACAATGATTGTGCAATCATATCTAGGGGATTTCACAATCATATCTTAGAAATTCTAACATAATCTCCTACAATCACTCTTACAATTATTTTCCACACCGGTTATTTTGGAAGTTGAACGTGCAAGCATGGTTTTCAGTCCTGTGGTAAACCATAACATTTTCGTAAGATTTTGGAGCTGATTTGTACTAAGAGAGTGAAATTCTGGGTTACTATTGCCTTGAACTTTGCATAATTTGTGTTATATGCATGTGCGTGTTGGGCTGTATCTGATGTAAATGCAATAAGCAACTAGTTTATAATTTTGCCCTAAAATCATTGCAGATTAAATAGACTTATTTGGTGATATGTTTGAAGTAGGACTTTTACCATCATATTTGGTTCTCGATTTTAAATTCATTGCATAAAAAAATTTCTGAGCTGGCAGTTGTCTTGGCTGAACTTGCAGATAATCAGCAAGGAAGGTGGCTTGCTTTTAAAAGAAAAATTTGAGGGAGGGGCAACGTGGGCATTTGAAGTTGGTTTGCAATCTATGGTCTGTCGTATCATAGTTGAGGATCTGAATCCACCTCGGCAGCTGCTTGTAGAGGTAGTGACTGCCTTTTCTTTAGCATAGAAATTGTGTGGTTTGAGTAAATGTTCATATATCTGTACTTGGTGACAGATGCTTTGTGAGGAACGAGGTTCTTTTTAGAAATAGCTGACTTTATCAGGGTGTTGGGGTTAACTATCTTGAAGGGGGTGATGGAAGCAAGGAATGACAAGCTATGGGCACGCTTTGCAGTAGAGGTAAGATTTAAGAAAGTAATATTACTGTTACAAATGAACTATCTGTCCTATTAACTGAGACTAAGATGGCCTGGTCAAGTAGTCAAATAACTCCATGGTGTCTGTAAATGTCAATTAAAGCAAGTTTTCTGAACAGGCAAACAGGGATGTAACAAGAATGGAAATATTTATGTCACTTGTCCTTCTTCTTGATCAAACTGTGAAGGGCAGCACATTGGCCAATGCCTTAACAACTTGATGGTTCACCACCACTCTTTAACCCAAGCCACCTCTATCCGGCAACTGTAGGCCTCAGTAGTTTACAGTGAGCCACCTGCTATTATTCTTTCCCGGGTTAAGAGCAAGCTGGGCATTTCTTGCCATGACTGACATTGTTTCCAGTGGTTCTAACTTTAACTACGTCTCCCCCAAACCAGATTATAACTAACCTCACGTTAGTGAGTTCCTCAAGAACTTTCAGATGGGTATTTCTTTCAGAGATATATATTTGAATGTTATCTAATGCCATCTTAAACTATTTAACCGCGGAAGATGATTATCGAAGAGGCTACAGTAGAATTTGTACGTTAGTTTACAGGCAGTAGGGGGTTGCTAATAGTAGGTTCAAAAGTGTATAGAGCATCTGGTTCTGGGATATGAAATGAAGATATTTAGGTGTCATCAGTAAGACTGGTTCTTCTTTTTGCTTGTACATTTGGTTTTCTTAATTGGTTTACTCTGAGAAGGGGAGAAGATCGTTCCCATTTACGGCGTCATTTTGGCAACAATAACGGCGAATTTGTAATGAAGTCTTGAATTGACAAAAATTGAAAGTTAGAGGACTGAATTCACAAAATTAAAAGTTACGGGACTGAATTGACAAAACATGAAAGTTAGAGGGTCAGTTTTACATTTTTATCTTTCTTTTATTATTTTTACTTTTAAAATTAAACTACATGGTTCTCTTACCGAGGGTTAGGGTGTAGGCTATATCCTAACCCTAGGTAAGAGTGGCAATGGACCAGGTCGGATCTGGGCTTTAATAAGCCCGGCCCGAGCCCGAGAATTTTTTTAAAGAGCGGGTCAGGGAAGGCCGGCCCGTCTCGGGCTCAGGCTCGGGTGGGGGTTCTTTAATAATAAAATATATATATATAATATATAATTTATTATATAAATATATATAATTTATTATATAAATATAAATAAATATATATAATTTATTATATAAATATAAATAAATATATATAATATATAATATATAATATATTTTTTAAGCCAAGGGCAGGGCGGGCCCGGGCTTAATGTGCTAAGCTCGGCTAGGACCCGAGCCCGAGCTCGGCCTCTCCTTCTAATGCACGGCCGTGATTTTTTTCCCAGGCCAGACCGGACCGAACCGGGCTCAGGTTTTTTTGCCATCCCGTAGCATTCTCTAAATAATAATTTAGTAAAATTGGGTGTCTAAATACCATATGCAGTTAGATACTTCATTAAATTGACAAATGTCATTCATTTAATATCAACGATCTTATTTATTAGTAAATTGTTTTATATAAATAATTAGGTGGTGTAAAAAAAAAAAAAACAAAGGTGATATAGTAGTTTCTGTTAGGGTAAATATAGTTTCTAAAAAAGCATAAACTTTACTTGTGCTGAGAAGTTTCAAATTCGCTTATTTTGTGGCTTTAAGTTGGAATATCTTTCCATAATCGGTCTCAAGGATGATGGTTGTATTAAGTTTTGACAACCAACATAAAACTAGTTAAATTTTTATATAAAATTGTTCTAATGCTTGTCGTTCCCTGTAAAGAACGTTTTGTATTAATTGTCTAAGTATATTGTAACTGAGCTAAGGATCATTATGTTGCCCAAGTGGAGAAAAATTTGTATGAGAAAAGTCTTATAGGATCGTCCAATTAGTGAGTGACACATGTCTTAATTATTTTTCTCTCTGATTTGATTATTTTCAAAATAATTAGGACATGTGTGTAATACCCCGTCAGAAGTAGGATGCTACCGGCAGGAGACATGATTAATCCATCTTCATAAGCTTCCAAATTTACAAAAAATCCAAAAAATCGGACATGATGTATCCTAAAACTGGACAACCTCGAACAAAGCCTTACATCAAAACGAGACTTAAAATAGACATCACATATCAAAAAGACCTCAGGTCCATACAAAACACATCAAAATCAACACTTAAGGGCGTCGTGCCCACATCATCCATCAACACTCAAGGGCTCTATGCCCACAACATCAAAAACAATCAAAACGTTTACTTAATATATACAAAAAACGTGCTCAGCATGACAAATAACATATTAATCACAAATCCCAAATCTCTAAAAACTTTTCTCAATACACTTGCGAGGGTGACTGATCATGCTCGTATTACAAACAATCATACAAGTCAAGCATATCAGAGGTTTATCAGGATTACCAAGTTATTACGAGTTCAGAATCATAAATTTTTCTATTATCCTCTATTCTTTACACAAGTCAAATCCTCATATATATATATATATGGGCTAGTTTAATATGTAAATATCCAAAGGATGTAAAGCAAAAATTCAAATATCACAAAGTACGTTGCTTAACATCTAATCCATTTAGATCATATGAAACTTGAATTTATACATTAATACTCTATCACAACTACGCATATTTGAAATATCATCAAATCGGTGGGTCAAACAAATTTTCTTTAACTTGCTTTAATCACGATAACCTTATGATAGCTTAACATTTATGACTCATACGCATTCACTCATATCTGTGCAGAAATCATATCCCACTTCTCTTATATTCATGCAAATCCAATTCCAAAATTCATTCTTGGAGAAATATCTAACACCAAAAGCTTACAACCATATTCAGTTCTTTTTTACAATATACGTACATACAATAACAAACTTAACATACACATTTATAACATCTTATATTCACATCGGTTTTTCAAGTCATTCATTCATTCCACGTAAACACATATAGTACACACATATCACAAAATCTATCATACACACATATATTCAGTCGAGGCATCCAGAAATACGTAACCAACACAATACATACATATGAGCTGGCTTACACATACAATACTCGTACGAGACTTATTACTTATTTTAGAATAGGTATGAGATGAATACCGTCCGAACGGATCTTTAACCCGCTCCACTACTACACCATGAGATTATCAACTAATTAAACATACACACATAAATACATATCACGTGACACAAACTCATCACACGATTTCACATACACAAGCATATATATAACAAACATTGCTTTATCATTCGAATCGTCATACACTTGCATATATACATCAAACATATGAATATACCTATTACTTCGAATTTCGATACCATAGTCTTTTTACAGTTCTCATATCTTTTACTTATCAATCAAACATACACCGTTTCAGAATTCTTATCTGAAACATTGATACAATATCTTACAAAATATATATTTCCATTCATATTAGGGCTGAGCACTGGTTCCGGTAGAATTGAAACCAGATCATTTTTTCGGGTTTGGAATCGAAACCGGTTGTAATTGGTCTGGTTACAGTTTCGAATTGAAGGAACCGATTTTAATCGGTCCGGTTCCGGTTCCTAAATGGTCAGAACCGGAACTGATTTCTGGAATCGAATTTAGAACCGGTTTCTGGAATCAAATTTAGAATCGGTTTCTGGAACCGAATTTAGAACCGGTTATAGAACCAAATTTCTACATGATTTGATACCTAAATTTTGCTGCCAAACAACGTTGTTTTGATTATGTAATAGGTATATAAACACTACTTTGACGGTTTGATACTTTTCGCCACTCACTTTAACCTAACCCTAGCATTCTAGCAAGCGACCAAGCTTTCACATTTTCCTCTTCTCTCTCGCCATCGCTGAGCTCGCCAGTCGCCACGGTTCAGGTAAGTGAATGCTGGCTTTGAATCTGATTAATGATACTTTTACAATACTCAATTTCACTTGGGATTAGTGTGTATTACAAAATCAAATTGTATCAGATGAGCAACTGATCTATTAATATTTTGACCTCATTTTTTATAAACCGATTTTTTAATAATGAGTTATACTCATTAGATTCATAACATCAAAAAGGGAAACAGAAGCAAATCAGGAAAAAATGAACTTCCTTATCCAGTGATTTTATTTATCTGTGTTTACTCTGATGTAAATATGTGGTTTGCTTGATGAAGTTATCAAATTAAAGCACGAGATCCCACATCGAGTAAACACAGAAAATAAAATCTTGAGACAAATATAATTTTAGATTTAGACTCACAGTTACTATCTTCACCATCACCATGTTCCTACAGACAAGCGATGATGATAAAATATTAATAACACATAATGTTGGATCATTTACAGTTTAAGCTATATGTTAAAGAGATGATAATTAATTAGTTAGTCTCATCAATTAATTAGTCCCTTGTTCAACCTAATTAACTAGTCCCAACAAATTCACATAAGTTAATATTTCTTCAGAAACCAACAACAACAAGAGATGCTTATGTTTTTACTCATTACTTCTGTTTTTTCGCAACTATAAAAAATGGATGCTAATGATGGCAGTCACATTACTTTGAAGTTACTCGAGTTCGTAAAAATGAGTCCAATATGTGGGATCATTATGAGCGTTTGACTAATCCAGATACTGGGACATGTGAACATATAAAATACAATTATTGCGGAAAAGTTTTATCATACAAAGTGACATCAGGTACTTGTTCGATGAAAAAATATCTTCAAAGATGCACTAGTTATCCTTACAATGTAGATAAGAAGTAAAAATAACTTTCAAGCAAGACGTGTGGTAACAATGAACCTAATACTCTTACAGCATGGAAATTTGATCAAGAGTATTGTAGTATTTTGTTTGCTAGGTGTATTATAAAAGATGAGTTGCCTTTTATTATAGTAGAGCGTGATGGTTTTAGAGAGTTTGTACATGCTTTACAACCTCAAACCTCAGTTTAAATTTATTTCTCGCTTTACTATTGCTAGAGATTGCATGAAAGTGTATGTTAGTGAGAAGACTAGCTTGCGAGAAAACTTAAAATCCATAAATACAATAGTAGCTTTGACGACAGATATTTGGACTTATGTACAAACTCTAACTTATTTGTATCTCACATCTCATTTTATTGATAATGATGTAGCAACCACTTTCCTAACACAGCGGAAACACGTTAGGCACCCAGATCGGACTTGAAAATTTTTTCTGTCTTCTCTTGAAGTGGCCGAATGTTACCAACACCAAGACTGAATTTTTTGCTTCTGTTTTGGACAAAATTTCAGCCCCGAATAGCCCCCAAACAACGACACAAAAATTGGACTGTTTTGGACTCGAAATGCACTAAATTCACTGCCTAGTTCAACCCTTGTATGAATCAGTTTCTAATATGTTTCAGGTCTGATTTTTAAGCCAAAAATAATCCCAACACATTTCCAAAATACCCCTTAAAGTTTCCTAAATATTCTGGATCAAACACAAAATAAACCGAGTCCCGTTTCACCAATATAATGTGCATCAATGAGCAAAAATAATACTCACTGCCATGAATCAAAGAACAGAAGAAAAAAAATGAATTTTAGTTCAACACCAAAGGACTTTCGTGCTATATCTTGCAACCAACGGAAAATAGGATGGCTATCCTCACAAATAAATTTCTAAACTTTTTAGAGATTAAAAGTCACACTAGGTATTTATTTTTTCTTTTTGTTGTTCTTTTTCTTTTTCTCAACTCTTGAGAGAATTCCAAGAACAAGAAGATGGAGGCTAGGGTTGGAATGAAAGGCTTAGGCAAAAAAGAAAATTAAGAGTTCTTTTATACCTAGGGTTATTTGTTTCCAAAACAAACAAACCATTTCCCCTTCCACTACTCATAAAATTCAGCCAACAAGGTATTTTTTTTAAAATTTTTGTAACAACATATTAACTTTCCATAAAAACAAAGATGTAAAAAAAAGAATAGGTGTAACTTCCAAATTGAATCTAAGGGTTTCCAAAACTCAAAATTTTGAAATTACAATCTTAGCCTTATTAAATTATATCATATATAATTTAATATTATGTATTTAATAATTATCATATAATTATTAAAACCATATATAAATTTTAATATATAGTTTCAAGTGTGACAAAATAATATTACTAATCATATTAAAAATATTTTCGTATGTGAGTATATAATTAGACTATCCAATTATATTTAATCTGCTATAGTATATCGAGCTAGCACGAGGACTAAATGAACCTACGGTTCCGAACTCCAATAATCTCGAAATATTAATTAAGCTCTTAATTAAATATTCTGAATTATCAACTCTGGGTTATTCCACTAAAAACCTGAAGCTGCACTCTTGTTGCTGCAGATAGATATATTAAGCCGAACCACGTCGGTGTCAATCTATATAGTCATTAGATATGGATTAACCTTTCACGAGTATCTTGTAATTAGAGCCGGGTCATAATATCTGTTATACCCCTCTAATTATTTTTACCTTAAGTACCATTGATTCTCTAATGAACGATTTATTCATAACCATTATGAATTTTAATCTTTCTATTCGTAATAGAAAGACTCGAGCGCTCTAACCGTTCAAGTACCGAATCAACCATTGAGGAAAATACTCTTATACTTCTTGTAAGAAGGAGTGAACTCCATGTCTATGTAAAGCGTCATCAACTACTCACCAAACCATGTCCCCAAAGTACGTAGCTATTGGTCGGGGTTGCTACACAAATCTCACATTTGTAAATCAAATGACGTAGCCTGCCATGTTAGAGTTCGTAGTACACTCAGGATTAAGATCAATCCATATATGATCATCTAGTAGATCGAAATGAATTTCGTTATTTAACGGATATTATAAGAAACTCATTTCTATCTTGGTCCAGTCCTATATGATCACATCATACAAGGTGCCTTCATTCTTCTGTCTCCACAGTGACGATCCCAGATCAAGGTCGCCATACAGTTATAGAATGGACTGCAACTGTAGATAACCACAAACAAAGTACCTGATTTGTTCGCTCTCTATGGACTATTTTAGATTACTAACTTCAGACTTAAATCCTCTTGTGTATGACACTCATACACTAAGTCTGAAGGTACATGAGTAATCTTGGGTAAACATGATAATATACAATATGCGATATTAAACAAACACTTTGATAAATGAACAATGCATAATTTTATTTCATAAACCATAATACCGTTTACATTACATGATGCTTTAGGGCATATATCCCAACAATCTCTCACTTGCACTAGAGAAAATGAGACATGTCACGTAATCCTAGACCATCTAGGTGACCTTCAAACACTTTAGCCGACAAGGTCTTTGTTAACGGATCAGCCAGATTCTCTGCAGATGCAATCTTTATAACAGAAATGTCTCCTTTCTGCATTATCTCCTTAATGAGATGATATTCCTCTCTATATGCTTTCCCCTATTGTGACTTATTGGTTCCTTTGAAATTACCACTGCACCATTATTATCGCAATAAAGTGTGAGTGGTTTATCCATATCTAAAACGACTTCCAGATCTCCCAAGAACTTACGGAGCCAGACTACTTTCTTAGCTGCTTCGCAAGCTGCTACATACTCAGCCTCCATGGTGGAGTGAGCGATACAAGATTACTTTATACTCCACCATACTATAGCCCCACATAAGGTAAACACTGATCCAAATGTTGATTTCCTAGAATCGACATCCGTCTGAAAATCAGAGTCTGTATATCCTCTTAGGATCATATCCTCACCAGAATACACAATCATATAATCTCTCGTTCTCTTAAGATACTTGAGAATGTGTTTCACAACCACTCAATGATCTAATCCCGGGTTAGACTGAAACCTACTGACTACTCCTACTGTAAAGCATATGTCCAATCTCGTGCATAACATAACATACATGAGACTACGAACTGCTGATGCATATGAGATATGTCTCATTTCATCAACTTATTGAGCTGTCTTATGAGACTGTTCCATTGACAAATGAATTCCATGTCGATAAGGCAAATTGCCTTTCTTGGAATTATGCATCTCAAATCGCACAATGATCTTGTCGATGTAGGATGCCTGAGACATAGCTAACAGTCTTTTCTTGTGATCCTGAAGTATCTAGATCCCAAGAACATAACTGACCTCTCCCAAATCTTTTATTTGGAATTGGTTAGTTAGCCAGGTTTTCATTTCCGCTAATATCGTTACATCATTCACAATGAGTAAAATATCATCGACGTATAAAATAAGAAAAAATATCTTCACATCAATGACGCGTTTTTATACACAAGGCTCATCAACATTATGCTCAAAGTCGTAAGACTTGATCGTGGTATCAAATCTTATGTTCCAAGATCGAGATGCTTGCTTGAGTCCATAAATAAACCTTTACAACTTGCAAACATTTTGCTCTTGAGCTTGGGCTATGAACCACTGTGGTTGTACCATATAGATACACTCATCAAGATTACCATTCAAGAATGCAGTCTTGACGTCCATTTGCCAAATCTCATAGTCATAATATGCGGCAATGGATAAAAGAGTGCGGATGGATTTTAGCATGGTTACTGGCGAGAAGATTTCCTCATAGTCAACTCCCTCTTTCTGGGTATAACCCTTGGCCACTAGCCTAGCTTTTAAGGTCTTTAACTTCCCATCTGCTCCCCTCTTTCTCTTGTAGATCCACTTGTAACCTATAGGTTTTACCCTATCAGGTTTGTCTACAAGTTCCCAGACTGAGTCAGAGTACATAGACTTCATCTTTAGGTTCCTGACTTTGAGCCATTCCTCTTTATTAGAATCATACATTGCACTACGATATGTTAATGGATCATCACATTATCGCTGGAGGTGACAACTTGTGCCTCTCTAACTCTTAGATAGTGATCAGGTTGTCGTACAACCCTCCCACTAAGTCAAGATGTCAGATCATTCTGACGAACTTGCATCTGATGCTCAGATGTCGAAGGTGTTATGTGTTTGTCAACTGTCATTGAGGATGGTGCGCTGGTCGAACCAACAAGTAACTCATCGAGTAACACCTTACTACGAGATTTGAACTCTCTCATATAGTCCTCCTCTAGAAACGTGAGGTTTGTCGATACAAACATTTTGTTATCTTCAGGGCTATAAAAGAATCCACCCATAGTTTCCTTAGGATAGCCTACAAATAGGCACATCTGTGAACGTGGCTCCAACTTAGTAGTCTTATTCTTCAGCACATGTGCTGGACACCCCCATATGCGGAAATGTCGTAAACTGGTTTTACGACCACTCCACATCTCTAAGGGAGTCTTATGAATAGACTTAGATGGAACTACATTAAGGAGATAAATTATTGTTTGCAATGCATACCCCCAGAATGAACTAAGTAGTGAACTATAACTAAACATAGATCTTATCATGTCTAGTAGGGTCTGATTTTTCCTATCTACAACACCATTTTACTGTGGTGTTCCAGGTGCTGTGAGCTGGGATATTATCCCATGCTCAACTAAGAATTCCTCGAAATCTCTGTCAAGGTATTCTCCTCCACGATCTGATCATAGAGTTTTGATTGTCTTACCTAACTGGTTCTCAAACTCAGCAAGATACTCTTTGAAATTTTCAAAAGTATCTTACTTGTGTTGCATTATGTAAACATACCCATATCTTGAATAATCGTCAATAAATGTGACGAAGTATTCATAACCACCTCGGGCTCTTACAGTCATCGGTCCGTAAACATCTGAATGTATTAGCTCAAGTGGTTGACTGACTTTTATACCTTTTCCAGTGAAAGGTCTCTTGGTCATTTTTCCTTCTAAATAGGATTCGCAAACTGGTAAAGTTTCAAGCTTTAACTAGTTTAAAGCTCCGTTCTTTATCAACATATCTATCCGATCAAGGCTGATATGACCTTGTCTAAGATGTCACAGATATGTATCATCATGAGAAATATTTTATCATTTTGTTTTAGGTTTCTCAACCTTAAATATTTTAGTGTTGAGCAGTGACATATGTGTTAACGGTCTTAACATATACAAGTTATTTTCTGAGTTTCCTGTGCATATGATTAATTCATTTCAACAAATAATAACCAAATTACTATTAAAAGAAACTGAAAAACCATCATCCAAAAGTTTGGAAATAGAAATCAAATTCCTGTGAAAACCAGGAATGAATAACACATTGTTCAAATTTAAATAACTATTATTTGAAAAACTTAAACTGGAAACTCCCACTGCTCTTACTGAAACGACATCCTCTGTCCCGACCCTCATGGTGTAGTCACCTTCAGTAAGGTCCCTCCATGAGTCAAGTAGCTGCAAAGAAGAACAAACATGGTTAGTGGCCCCATAATCAACAATCCAAGTGGATTTATCATCCTCCACTAATAGAGAATTCATTTTCCTTCTTCTCCTTCAACTCAGCAAGGTATTTAGGACAATTCATTTTCCAATGTTTGTCCTTGTTGTAGTGAAAATACTTTCCCTTGGGCTTGGCATCCTTGGAGCCTTTCTTGTTCTTCTTCTTCATAGGTTTTGTCTTAGCCTTCCCAATTCCTTTCTTCTTCATCTTTGCAGATTTAGAAGATCCGGCAACATTTGCCTCAAAACTGGGCTTACGAGGATCCACAAGCATGGACTCGTAATGGGTGAGCTCATTTAGCAACTGGGTCAAAGTAAAAGTCAACTTGTTCATAACATAGTTGTTTTTAAACTGCAGGAAACTATTCGGAAGAGTTTCTATAATCATGGTCACCTGGCTACTCTCGTCAATACGAGCACCATTGGTTTCAGCTGTATTGAGGTAGGTCATCATCCTCAAGGCGTGCTCTCGGACTGATATCCCATCCTTCATCCTAGCAGTCATCGCTGAGACCATAGCCTCATGACGTTGATGCTCCGAAGGTTGCCCGAACATGCCCTACAATTACTCCATCATATGTGATAGTGAAGCCATAGGCTCATGCTTTGCAGCAAAAACCTCGGACATCCCTGCTAGCAAGTAGCAGCGGGCCTTCTCATTAGCCGTGACCTATTTCTGTTAGGCATCGTGCATAGGTTGGCCATCATTTCTGGCCGGCTCGGAGGACACTCCTCTGTCAGGACAAACTTTAGGTCTTCACATACCAGAATAACGTTCATGTTAGTTTTCCACTTAACATAGTTTTCTCCCATTAATTTATCATTTGAGAGTATAGAAATAATTGGAGAAACCATGGCTGAAAAATAAAAATAAATATGCATTCAATATTCATTCATCGCATATTAAAACTATCAAATAAGTTTGGTATAAATTTAAACATGATGCATGAACCATGAATAACGAATTAGAAACCTAAGAGAATTATTACGCCACGAAAATCTATCATCCCACAAATAAGTACCGCTGTAAGGTAGGTTAATTATTTATATGATAAATCGAGACAATCTCAATCGATTAATATATGTTGGAATAACTCTTATTCATATAATAATCAACCACCATTTGATTTTATCAAGGAATTTGGATTAACATTTAATCATTCCTTTTTTAGTGTGACCCATCGTTTCGGAACCCTTGGACTTAACTAGTGAAGTGCAACTGTAGGATATGTCAGTTCACCAGATACATCTAGAGTACCTATCCTCTCGGAATCCAAACTTGATATTGACCCAAAAATGGACACCATCCGTAGGGGGACGAAAGCAAAGCCGTCTCGAGGTGCCTTTTGAATCTTACGTTTTCGGACTAACAATGAAGATCGCGGGAAATACTGTCGTATGTCTCTCTCCCAGTCATTATTTTTAAAAATAAGGTTTCTATTTTAAAATATCTAATATTTTATATTTACTAGTGTGAATAAATTTATGACGGTTAAATCATAATTTTTACTAACACTAATATATTATTAGTGACCAAACCAATTTTAAATTTTAAAATTTAGATCACTAATATCATTAGTCTCTATTAATTAATATACTCAATTAAACTAATTTAATTGGTGTAGTATTAGTGACCTATTATATTTTAACTCTTAAAATACTAGAACACTAATTAGTTTAAAATTTTTGGAATCCTAAAATGGTCAAGTTTTTAATTAAACTATTTAATTAATCTAAGTGCGTTATAAAATCCAATGGTACGTGGAATTGTATCCCGAGTGCATACCACATTACCGTATATTCGGATTCAGTTATGGAATTTATGTCCGGGTTTCCATCCTATATACCAATGGAATTTATTATGCACTAATTAAGCCTATTATATTAGAATTTCAAATTTTAAACTATAAATCCAATTAATCCAATTAATTATTTTCCATGCATATCATATTCCGATTTAATATTTTAAATCACATAAAATCACATTTCATGTCTAGAATATATATGCATAAAAAAACATGTTATGACATGTGAAATGCAAGAGTAGGCACCCTAAGCTATATGACATGTTATTCATATATTTCGAATTAAACATACTGTTAGGGTTGGTGCTCGGAGTGCCAATCCGGATTGTATTCATGTCCGATTCATGAATACGAACAATTTCTTTTTCCGTAATATTACTTATTTATGGTAATACTTCTTGCTTTTATATACATATTCGATATAATTACGATTAGATTGAAACTAAATAGGATTTAGTGATATGTATATATATTAGACAAAGACCCGATAATATATAATGTAGTGCGCAGTTACAAAGTAGTTTGTAATTGACATTGGGAAGTGTCACTACTAGAAGTATATTATCAAATAAAGTTCATGGTCAAGATTTACTAACACGAGTCGGTTAGTAAAATCCGATGAGACCAGTACACGTCGTATATCGAGACTTGGTCTGATGGTTTATCCCAATGAACCATTAGTCTGGGGAGACTCATATAGACGTGTAGGTGTTTATATAAGATAAATACTGAACGACTCACCGAAAATTTCCTAATAGATGGTACACCAACGTCAATAGGAATCTTCTCGGGTTAAGTGAGCAGAGTGGTCCTTTGACTTGAGATACCACTGTGGATATATGAGGTATCCTCCACACTTTGATGGCAGTCACGTCACTGATCTATTTAGATTAGACTTCCGTCTGTTTGTTGGGGGTGGACTAATCCTTGGGATATCCCGTGTGTATCAAGATATGATCAGTCAGTTTTGTGTACAGAGCAAAGGTATTCAATAAGGAATTAGCAATCTGTTAAATCCATGAGCCCATGGTACACTGTAAAAGTAAGTTATAAGTGTTATTAAGAGATTGCTAATAGAATCATTGACGGGATTATACTTATAGAGATTTGAAATTTTTATCTATATTTCTGGGATAATCCGAACACCTGTGACAGATGGATTATACGTATGCGATGACCTCAACCTGTATGATTCAGTGAGTTTATCCGTGGTCGTCATAATTTACGGGTGGGTAGATTATGGACACGAAATTGGATTTCGTGACAAATATGCCTGAATCTAAAGAGTCTCACTAATGAAACATACTCGTAGAGCACTAGGGCTACTTTTATAAATAATATTGATAATTTATAGATCGTTTAACGGTTAAACGATAAATACAAGCTTTAAAGGTTTTTCCGGGTTTTTCCTAATTAATGTGTATTTGATTTAAATACTTGATTTTATTAAATCAACATTAATTAATTGTCAAATAAAGTATTTGACACTTATCTCAAATATATGTATTATGGAATATTTAATGTAAATATTATACATATATTTGGTTATTTATATTTGTAATTATCTAATTATTTAATTTTTAAATAATTAGATTAATTAAATATAAATCTCTTTTAACTTTAATATGGAAAAATGTAATTGGTGCATTTATGCATATATTAATTAAAATGGTTGACAACTTGATTTTAGACATATTTAATATTTGATTAAATTTACAAAATCAAAATTTCCATTTTGCCCTTGTGAAGTCGGTCATGCCCTTATCTTTTAAGATTTGAATTTTTCATTTTTGCTTGACTTTTGGCTTCAAATATTTCTAAAGGAAATTTGAGAGAAAACCTAAGTGCTAAAGGAAATTTGGGAAGAAAATCTTGAAAATTAAGGTAATTTCATACTTTTCTTTACTTGAAAATTATTTCTATGCCTTTAGACTTCAACATATGATGTTGTCATGTTTTCTCTATTCTCTTGGGTTTGTAATAAGTTTGTTTGAAGCATGAATGAAAGGTGTATTTAGTAAAGAAAGCTTATTAAGTGTTATTAAGCTTACTTTTGGTTATTTGATAACTTGGTAGCTATTCTAGAGTTGCTTAGCCACTCATAAATGACCTAGAATTTTTCTTGAGTTGTTTCATAGTGGTGAGACTTGTTTGGTGTAGTAAAGATTGAATTAAAGTGGTGAATTTTATTAATTTGGTGTTAATTGGCATATTGGACAATTTTGAGAAATTAGGGTTCATAACCCTCTCCAAATTTGGGGCTTTCCATATATGTGTTAATTAATGATGTATATATGATGCATATTAATTTTGGTGTTGATTGGACTTAATCTTGAATGGTTTTGAACCAATTTGGACTAAAGTGTAATTCTTGGAAACTTGAGGGACCTCTCGGCAATTTTGATAAAAATTGTTTTCTTGAAATTGCAATTTTTATTTTCATGTATAAATCATTTTGGTAGTGATTTGGATTCACCTAATTATGTATTTGACAAATTAGGACTAAAATGATCAAAATACAAAGTTTTTGGGTATTTCCGTAATTACTGAAAAATCTGGAGATTTTTCAGATTTCTATTTTAATGTATATTTGATGTACAAATCATTTTGGTTGTGATTGGAAATCACCTAAGCTTGTTTTGAACAACTTAGGACTATTATGATTAAAATAGAAAGTTTTGAGGTTGTATGGTAATTTACTGAAATATGATTTCTGGGTTAAAAATTTCTGTTTTTGAGTATTGAGTGATTAAAATAAATAATTTTATTTTAATTACCCAAGAAAAATTAAAGAAATGAGAAAATTTGATTTTCCCGCATTCCGCTACGTAACCTGGGTATTTTGCCCAAAACTCCAACACATACATACAACAAAAAAAATATTTTGCATTGGCCGGGCTCTTATTTTTTCCTATACTAATCTAATTAGCACAAAAAAATCCCAAGGCATCCTTTGGTCTTCAAATCTCCCTCCATGGTGGTGTTAGCTCCTTTTGCGACTTCAGTACTCCAATTACAACAATTGAAACTTTTACATTGGAAAATTAAAGTACAATATTTGTAAACAATGGCCTTATGGCCTTACATCTCAAAACCAAAACCAACACAAAAATAAGAGCTGGAAAAATTTACGATCAATGGAAAATCCATTCATCACATGAAAAACAATAACCATTTATCTTATGAATATTATTTTGTGTGTATTCATCTAAACATGCATATCAATATTTATAACTCTTATAAATATATAAAAACAGTAACTTTAAATCAAAAGAGAAGGGTTAAGAATACTTTTCAACCTTTGCTCTGATACCAATTGTAGGAACCACTTTCCTAGCGCAGCGGAAACACGTAAGGCACCCGGATCGGACTTGAAATTTTTTTTTGCCCTTCTCTTGGAGTGGCCGAATGTTACCAACATCAAGACTGAATTTTTTGCTTCTATTTTGGATAAAATTTCAGCTCCGGAACAGCCCTGAACAGTCCCCGAAGAGCGACACAAAAACTGGACTGTTTTGGACCCGAAATGCACCAAATTCACTGCCCAGTTCAACCCTTGTATGAATCAGTTTCTGGTATGTTTCAGGTCTGATTTTCCAGCCAAAAACAGTCCCACAGAGCCCCGAAATACCCTTTAAAGTTCCCTAAAAATTCTGGATCAAATGCAAAATAAACCGAGCCCCGTTTCACCAATATAATGTGCGGCAATGAGAAAAAATAATGCTCACTGCCGTGAATCAAAGAACAAGAAGAATAAGATGAATTTTGGTTCAACACCAAAAGGACTTCTGTTCTATATCTCACAACCAACGGAAAATATGGTGGGCTATCCTCACAAACAAATCTCAACTTTTTAGAGATTAAAAGTCACATTAGGTATTTTTTCCTTTTTGTTGTTCCTTTTCTTTTTCTCAACTCTTGAGAGAATTCCAAGAACAAGAAGATGGAGGCTAAGGTTAGAATGAAAGGCTTAGGCAAAAAAAAAAAAGCATTCTTTTATACCTATGGTTATTTGTTTCCAAAACAAACAAACTCTTTCCCCTTCCACCACTCATCAAATTTGGCCAACAAGGTATTTTTTTCAAAATTTTTGTAACAACATATTAACTTTCCATAGAGACAAATATGTTACAAAAAAAAAAAATTATCACCTTTAAAAGGTGTAACTTCCAAATTGAATCCAAGGGTTTCCAAAACCTAAAATTTAGGAATTACAATCTTAGCCTTATTAAATTATATATGATATAATTTAATATTATGTATTTAATAATTATCATATAATTATTAAAACCATATATTAAATTTTAACATATAATTTCAAGTGTGACAAAATAATATTATTAATCATAGTAATAATATTTTCGTATGTGAGTATAATTGGACTATCCAATTATATTTAATCTGCTATAGTATATCCAGCTAGCACGAGGACCAAATGGACCTATAGTTTTGAGCTCCAATAATCTCAGAATATTAATTAAGCTCTTAATTAAATATTTCGAATTATCAACTCCGGGTTATTCCACTAAAAACCTGAAGCTGCACTCCCGTTGCCGCATATAGATATATTAAGCCGAACCACATCGGTGTCTATCGATATAGTCATTACATGCAGATTAACTCTTCACGAGTATCTTGTAATTAGAGTCGGGTCATAATGTCTGTTATACCCCTCTAATTATTTTTATCTTAAGTACCATTGATTCTCTAATGAACGATTTATTCATAACCATTATGAATTTTAATCTTTCTATTCGTAATAGAAAGACTCGAGCGCTCTAACCGTTCAAGTACCAAATCAACCCTTAAGGAAGATACTCATCTACTTCTCGCAAGAATGAGTGAACTCCATGTCTATGTAAAACGTCCTCAGCTACACACCAAACCATGTCCCCAAAGTACGTAGCTATTGGTCGGGATTGCTACACCAACCTCACCTTTGTAAATCAAATGACATAGCTTGTCATGTTAGAGTTCGTAGTACACTCAGGATTAAGATCAATCCATATATGACCATCTAATAGATCGAAATGAATTTCTTTATTTAATGGATATTATAAGAAACTCATTTCTATCTTGGTCCAGTCATATATGATCACATCACATCATATAAGGTGTCTCCATTCTCATGTTTCCACAAACAAATTACCCATTTTGTTTGCTCTCTATGGACTATTTTAGATTACTAATTTCAGACTTAAATCATCTTGTGTATGACACTCATACACTAAGTCTGAAGGTACATGAGTAATCTTGGGTAAACATGATAATATATAATATGTGATATTAAACAAACACTTTGATAAATGAACAATGCATCATTTTATTTCATAAAACATAATACCGTTTACATTACATGATGCTCTATGGCATATATCCCAACAAATGATTGAAAGTTGCAAAAAAGAATTTTGAGTTTTGTTAAAATACATAGTCATAAAAGGAAAGATATAAGAAAAATGGTAGAAGCATGCATTCAAAAATGAGGTATTGATGATAAAGTGTCTACGGTTATAGTGGACAATACTAGTTCTAATGATGTCGTAATTACATATTTGAAGGGTAGAATTCCAAACTTAGTTATGGGTGGAGACTTTCTCCTTATGAGATGTGCTGCTCATATTTTGAACTTGATTGTGAAGAATGGCCTTGTTAAAATTAAACAATCTATTAGTCGAATTCGTAGTGCAGTTAGATATGTGCGGAGTTCTCCGGCTAGAGCCCATCAATTTAAAGTGTGTGTTCAGAGAGAGAGAATATCTAGTAGTTGTAAAGTTTATATTGATATTTCAACTAGGGTGGAACTCCACTTACCTAATGCTGGAGACAACTTTTGTATTTCAAAAAGCATTTGATAGGATGGATGATGAGGATGTTCCCTATAGAACAGAACTTGAGAGTGATGATGATGTTCCCACTTGGGAAGATTGGCAAAATGCCAAGGTTTGGCAAGATTTTTTAAAAATTCTACATTGTCACTAAAAAATTATCAGGATCTTTATATGTCACATCTAATGCTTATGTTCATGATATTATTGTCATCCTCACTTGCATGAATGAATGTGCAAACGAGTCAGATCCTTATGTTAAAAGTATGTGTCGTAAAATGAAAGAAAAGTTTGATAAGTAATATGGAAATGTTGATAAGACAAACCTTATGGTTTTAATAGCTACTGTGTTGGATCCTAGATATAAGATGTATGTGACTAAGTTTTTTTATAAGAGACTTTTTGGTAATGATAGTACAAATTTACGGAAAAATGAAAACTTAAAGGTGTTTTGCAATGTTTATTTGAGTTTTATAAATGTGGTAACAGAAGTTATGAAGCAAGTACAAGTCGTTTATCTCAAACTTCAAGTATTATGGAAGAGTGTGGTAGTGATGGTGGTAATGATGATGACATATATATTCAAGATGAATTTATGAGGTTTATAAGAGATGAATAAGATGTGGAGCCTAAATCGGAGTTAGAAAAGTACTTTGAAGAAGCTTGTGAAGATGGTGGGAAAGATCTTGATATCTTAGGTTGGTGGAAGAGTAATAGATTCAAGTACAAGATTTTTTCTCAAATGGCAAGAGATGTGCTGGCGATTCCCGTATCCACTGTGGCTTCAGAGTCGGCTTTCAGTATATATGGTCGTGTTCTTGATCCATTTCGCAGTTGTTTAACTCCAAAAGTTATTCAGTATATACTCAAGATTGGTTAAGGAGTGTGCCAACACAATAAATATTGAGGAATTAATGGAAGATGCAGAAAAATATGATGTAGGTAAGGCAAAATATTTTATTTTTCTGTAATTTTAATTTTATTCATGCACTAACTAGCTAGTATTTTATGTTTGTAACAGAAGCGAGTGAGCTAACGATTGTAGATGATAATGATATTGTTGATAGTGATACCAATGTTGATACAGATGATGATGAATTTTATAAGTGAGTCATTTATTTATTGCTGTAGTTTCTGTATCTGTTTGGGCCGTTTCTGATTTCTGTTAATATGTTGATGTGCCTGTAGTTTCATTTATTGCTGCGTACTTACTGTTTTTTGTTGCTGCTTATTTTTCTACTGCTGCTGTTTCTTCTGCCTAGTGTTACTGTTGTTGCTGTTGTTGTTCTACTGTTTCTGTAATTGCTGCTGTTGTTTTCTGCTGTTTTTGTAATTGCTGCTTCTATTTCTGCTATTGTTGTTGCTGTTTCTGTTGTTGCTATTTCTATTTCTGCTGTTGTTGCTGTTGTTTCTCTGCTGTTGCCGCTGCCTAGTGTTGCTGCTGTTTTCTATTGTTGCCTTCTTGTTTCTCTAATTTTTATGGTCGTTCCCTTTTCCATTCCATAAGTTCCAGAAATGAATACAGTGCTATTTCTTTATAAAGGGAACACAAATATTTATCATTTTTGGAAAAGAATATTTTTCTTCAAGAACAACAGCTTTGTCCATATTTATTATGGGGGACTCATTATGCCATATATAGAGGCCATATTTATAGTTTCAAAGTTTGACACTTTCCCCATGTTCTTCTCCTCTCCGTTTAGTTTTCAGTCTAGTCTAGAATTATATTTGGATGATCATGCTACTGTAATCTAAAACAATTCCATTCCAGTTATGGGAAATTGTTGAGAGTTTAAAATTTAATCCAAATACCAAAGAGAGAATTATTTAAAGTTAGTAACATCAATCAACTAGTTTGCTTTTTAATTTTCTTATATATCAAATTAATAAATTATCAATAATAATTAAGTGTTCAGACGTGGTGTTGCATATGACAATAAAGTGTCCAATATTTTAATTGATTTTATTATATTGTATATTCCCATTTATGCAGACTTCAGAGAGTTCTTTTATTACAAAAAAGATGGATCTGGTAGATAAGAAACTTCAAAATTAACTGGAGCCTTGATGATTTATGATTTAACATCTTTAATTTCTTCGTTTGTTTAATTTTTGCAGCCTGCACTCCTGCAGAAATGAGTCTTAAAGAGATTGAAAGCAGATTAGGTTCCCTTATACAGACAGATACAATAGGACAATTGAAGAGGCTGTGTGGAAACAAAACTTGAAGGTAAAATATTACATAAATAGGATAATTCAGAATCGGACCGGAACTGAATTAGAACCGATTAATAGGGTACCCTATTTAATTAGGTAGGTTTCGGTTCCACTTAGTTAGGAACCGATTTTTTCCGGGCATGTTCCGGTTCCATGCTGAACCGGAACCGAAACCGATTTTGCTCACCCCTAATTCATATACATATCCTATCAATCACGTATTTCTATCACCCAGGAAATGCTTAGCTTATACCAACCCAACCTCTATACAACTACATCTTATGCATTAGTCAATAACCAACTTATCCCAATAACGCACATCTACACGTTGTACGGGCCAAATTTAGCCCAAAGGCAATTTCGACCTTTTACTTCAGGCCCAAGTTGCTATCACAGATTCACTCTCTTAGGAAGCCCGGATTTAGTGTATATCGGCCCAAAGATTCGCAGGCCCATACCAGTACAGATCCAAGGACCCACCGTACGATAACCCATGTAACACTCAGATACATAAACACCATTCATGACCCAACCGTTTTCAATCTTCATGACTGCCCATAATTCTCCTTTATAATGCGACCGTTACCAACACACAAAACGTATGTCAATTAAACGTATTCATGAGTCTCACCTCAAATAGCTTATAAAAGGAACTGAAGTCTACAAGGAGAATGGGGCTCGGAGACTCATAGCCCAATACTACTCTCTCCTCAATCTCACCACTCCTCCTACCTACCGCCCTCACGGCATCCTACGGAGTTCAAGGTAGCATCTAACCTCGACCTCCCATCTACTACTTCATTTGTACACTTACTGACTTGAGCGTCGGAGTGCCCCCGGCACCCACCACACCGGTGGGCAGTACTCCCGCTCACCCTACCTCTTTGTTTTGCAGGATCGCTAGTGCCCTTCTTCTACGAAATCTCGATTGTAGGCCTCGGGCGAAAACCAGCGCCTACAGTTTGGCGCCCACCGTGGGGCCTTAGCGATTCATAGCAGACGAAGATCTCTTAGTCTACAATCCCTTCAACACAGCTGCACATGGCTTCTAGCAGCGATCAGACATTAGATCCTATGGCCTCTCAATTGGCCATTCTACAAGAACGATTACGAGTCTTAGAGGAGGAAAATTCAGCCATGCGAATCTCCAATATAACCCTCCAGAAGCAACTGGAGCAAATCTCTTCAACCTCCCGACAACCTGATACTACAGACCTTCCCGGCAATCCCACAATCCCCACCAATCTCTTGGGGGCATTCAACAATGTGACAAGTGATAATCTGCCATCAGACAACCATCCACCAAATCAAGAAAGAATTCAACATATTTCCTCAACCGACCAAGCACGACTAGTTGCCTCCACCATGCGCAAGGAAATGCAGGAATTCAAAGATGCAATTCTCTCCAGCCTACCTGGTGTCAGACTACCAGTGAGAAAAAGCCGAGCCGACACGATCTCAGATACCCCATTTTTGGACACCATCACTTCCACCGAACTACCAAGGAAGTTCAGTCCTCCAGATATGAAGCTGTATGACGGATCCACAGACCCGAACGATCATGTGATCCATTACAAATACAAGATGATGTCGACTGATCTGGCTCCTCATCAATGGGTAGCTGGAATGTGTAGAGGATTCAGAGAAACATTGGCGGGCCCAGCCCTCACTTGGTTCCTCAATCTATCTTACAGGACTATTGGGTCATATCAGGAACTAGCTGATAAATTTGTGGAGCATTTTGCAAGTTCTTGCAAGCTTGAGAAGACCACCAATGACCTTAATGCAATCCAACAACGGAGAGGGGAGTCCTTGCGAAGCTACGTGGCTCGCTTCAATAAAGAAAGGATAACAATCCCAGATCTCTATCAGCCTACTGCAGTGGAAGCATTCAGAAATGGATTACTTTCAGAAAATGGACTCTATAAAAAGCTCACTAAATTTCGATGCTACACTATGGATCATGCCATGGCCCAGGCTCAAATTGAGATTAGATGGGAGGAGGATAAAAGAAACAAGAAAAGAGATAATTCCATCAGCCATCACAATGAGAGAACCTCAAATCCGCCCAAGCGACCCTACAACTGATATGCTAGCAATGTACTTCAATAAAGTGATACTTGATGTAATTAGTCAATAAAAAAAGGGGGGCTAGATGACCACCCATTGTCGCATTGGGGACATCATAGCTTCCCAAATAAGTATTCATTGGTTACTTTAGAAAGAAAACTATCATTCACAAAACTCCAACTTATGGAGAAACCCATTTGCTCCAATCGACCTACATTTACCAACACCTGGCCCAATCGACATGCTTCTCCCAATCGACATGAGAATACCCTCAAAATCCTCCAACATACCCAATCGGCCAAGAAGTAAACTCTAGGATTGTCATCTCCTCCATACTACGTAAAAAAAATTATCATATCTTTCAGACGATGAAGGATTGCCATCTCCTCCAAACTACATGGAAGGATTTTCATCTCCTCATTCGACCATGAAAGAACAAGGCGCATCCTCCCAATTTAACCAATTTTCCTACCATTCACCTCATACGACGAATCAATGTGTCTTGCATTGGAATATCCAGCAGCCACACTCTACCTGTATAAAGACTTGCCATGAGAAGGATGTTTCATACGACAATACACAAATGAATACTTGGCATGGACATCCCAGTCGACATTACCAGATGGAAGAAGGCTTAGTATCTGACAGAGGGTCCACTCGACACGACAAGGAAAAACTCCTAGCCAGAGGCTGAAGCACCACTCGACACGACAAGGAACATGTCTTAGTTAGGGGCTAAGGTTCCAGTCGACACGACATGGAGGAAGGATCAGATATTGGTTGAAGTTTCATTCGACACGACAGATAAGTAGGGTGAGTTGCCTAAAGTTACAATCAACATTACATTGATACACATCATGAGGATGCTATCCCACTCGACAATACAAAGATGTAGTCTCAGCTCAAGGAAGATGCTTCAAATGAAAATTCATCATAAGGTGAATGTCCCACTGGACACTACACTCAGCATGAGGTGAATGTCTCACTCGACATGACAGGTATGAGGCTTACACTTATTTAAGATCCCATTCGACAAGACATGGATATCATCTTCCTCAGAAGACATGAAAGGTTAGTCATCATCTCCATGCTACATTGATTTAATATTGCCAACTCCAGACTACATAGGGAACCTTCTATCATGCCTAGTAGAATGAAAAACTCTCTTGGATCTCCTTTAGGTCCAATCGACCACCTTTATCAAGATAGGTAGTATGAAAATTATTTTGGACCTTCATCAGGTCTAGTAGAGTGGTGATATCATAGACATGCATTAGTTTCATTCGACCGTGTTTCATGGACCTTTGTCATTTCCATTCGATAGTAGTATCATGAATAGGTAGAATGAAGATTCATTTAGTCCTTTCATCAACTTCATTCGACAGTAGTCTCGTAGAATAGAGATAACAATGATGGCTTTCATCAAGTTTATTTATTGTAGTATCATGGGCCTTCTTCAGGTCTAGTATAGTGAGTAATGACCTCCTTGGACCTTCGTCAGTTCCATTCGACAACTTCATTCGACAGTAGTCTCGTAGAATAGAGATAACAATGATGGCTTTCATCAAGTTTATTTATTGTAGTCTCATGGGCAATCATCAAGTCTAGTAGTATGAGAAGGAAAAACCTTCATAGACCTTCATCAGTTCTAGTAGAGTAAAGACCCTCATTGACCCATGTTAGATCTTGTAGAATGAGGAATGAAGACCCTCATAGATCTTCATCATGTCTAGAGTGTAGACTCCCATGTACCTTCATCAGGTATAATGGAATGTGTAGACTCCCATGTACCTTCATCAGGTATAATGGAGTGTGTAGACTTTCTTGGACCTTCATCAGGTCATGTAGACTCTGATGTACTTTCTTCAAGTGTTGTAGAAAGAAATCTTCTTAGACCTCCATCAGATCTAGTAATCTGTAGACTCCATTGTACCTTTATCAATATGTATGGTCGTCTTGATACATAAGACAATAAAACATCCTCCATATGAGACATCATTATCAACCTTCAGCTCAGTCGACACAACAGACAAGTAAATGATCTCTCATTGTTTCAGTCAAACAGAGTATGCTTCTTATATTGAAGAGCCATTGACTAGTCACTCGACAGATACTCCAGACGACAGGTATCAATGTTCTCATTTCTTTACTTACCATGATTGTGGTTTTGAAATTTGCAAGCAATGCCATATGACATAGTTGAAGACCTGGACTATTCCTAGTCCAGACGACATTGAAGACTCCCCGTCGTATGGAGTGTACCTTGAACATTCATCTGGTTCAGTCGTCTGGGAACATTCCCCATGGCTCATGTAGAGTCGAGTTCAACAAATGACCTTCATCTGGTCTAGAAAATTTGAAGACTCCCCTGGTCTTTGACCAGTAGTATGGAGATTGTCCTGAACCTGCAACTGGTTCAGTCGACCGAGGACATCCCCATGGACTCATGTCGAGTCAAATGAAGATATAGACTTCCTACAGTCCATACGACAATGTCGTGTGAAATAACCCATGAACTTTCATCTAGTTCAGTCGACCGGGGACATCCCCCAAATACTCATGTCTAGTCAAGTTGTAGACATGGATTATGACTTATATCTTCCTGGCCTCAGCAAGTCCAGACGACCGGGGACATCCCCCATGGACTCATGTCGAGTCAAGTTGTAGACATGGATTACACATGTCGTATGACTTATATCTTCCTGGCCTCAGCAAGTCCAGACGACCGGGGACATCCCCCATGGACTCATGTCGAGTCAAAGTTGTAGACATGGACTACACATGTCTTATGATTTATATCCTGAACTTTCATCTGGTTTAGTCGACCGGGGACATCCCCAATGGACTCATGTCGAGTCAAAATTATAGACATGGACTACACATGTCTTATGATTTATATCCTGAACCTTCATCTGGTTTAGTCGACCGGGGACATCCCCAATGGACTCACGTCGAGTCAAGGAGTAGACATGGATTACACATGTCGTGTAACTTATGTCCTGACCTCCATCTGGAACAATCGACTAGGGACATCCCCCATGGCTCTTGTAGAGTCAACTCATAACTTGACATTTGTTTGGTTCAATCAGTAGGTAGCATCAACGCTCGAGTACACCTACATACTATAGCCTCGTCCCATGCGACACACGCATCAAGTACTCTCCAAGCCAATGACTCCTTGACTTAGAGAGTATGAGACAAACTGTACGTGCCAAATTTAGCCCAAGGGCAATTTCGACCTTTTACTTCAGGCCCAAGTTGCTATCACAGATTCACTCTCTTAGGAAGCCCGGATTTAGTGTATATCGGCCCAAAGATTCGCAGGCCCATACCAGTACAGATCCAAGGACCCACCGTACGATAACCCATGTAACACTCAGATACATAAACACCATTCATGACCCAACCATTTTCAATCTTCATGACTGCCCATAATTCTCCTTTATAATGCGACCGTTACCAACACACAAAACGTATGTCAATTAAACGTATTCATGAGTCTCACCTCAAATAGCTTATAAAAGGAACTGAAGTCTACAAGGAGAAAGGGGCTCGGAGACTCATAGCCCAATACTACTCTCTCATCAATCTCACTCACTCCTCCTACCTACCGCCCTCACGGCATCCTACGAGAGGTTCAAGGTATCATCTAACCTCGACCTCCCATCTACTACTACTACTTCATTTGTACACTTACTGACTTGAGCGTCGGAGTGCCCCCAGCACCCACTACACCGGTGGGCAGTACTCCCGCTCACCCTACCTCTTTGTTTTGCAGGATCGCTAGTGCCCTTCTTCTACGAAAACTCGATTGTAGGCCTCGGGCGAAAACCAGCGCCTACACATGTGCTAACAAAATTTAGAAATCATAACTTGTTCTTTTACTAATCTGTATATCCAACTCATACATATCTCATCATCATATACATATACGAATATGTGTTCATATACTTATATATATACATATACATTTACGTACACATATACATATAAATACTGGTTCATACACTTACATACATCCATACATACACATAGACATTAAGCTTGTCTCATGTCAATAACAAATATTCATACATATGGTGGTCGATTAACTTAACTATACATAACCTTGAGCTCCGTTCTCAAAATCACCTCGTACTATCCTCATGGCTTCACGAGCACTCCAGGTCCTAGTCAAATCGAGGTTTCGAGGGCATAAACGGACTCCAAACAATCCCACGAACACGCTGGAATCGACGGAATTCCAATCGGAGCTACTGTTCACTAGTAGGTAACTATTCACCAAAGTTTTCTCTCTCGTTTCGTGTGTAACCGTGTACGATTTGAAAAATCCATCATCGCCAACTTGTAGTACTCTTCGAGAGCTTCAATTTGGCAGATGGCTCGAGCCGTGAAATGAAGCGATGAGCCAGGATCGAGAAACTCAACTTGCGCGCGTCTCCTCTCGTTTTCGTCGTTCGCCGGCATCCTAGGGATTCCGCCGGCTACCACAAGGTGGAGGGGTGGCCGGCGCACCCCTCTGGCCCGTCGCTCCAGTCGGCAGGCCACCGGCGCGACAAAGTCGACAAAAATGTGAAATTGGGGACGAGGGGTCGTGTGTGTGTGTTTGGGAAGATTATGCCATTTTCGTTAATTATAAAAACCTTGGGGTATATATAGAAAATTTTCTGAAATTTACATTCTGACCCCCGCGAAATTGCTTCTAGGTCCTTATCATTGGGCTTTCACGGAAATTCATATTTTTGAAGCCATTTTGATGCAAATTTCGAAAAGTGTTTAACACGAAAGTTGTTCCTCTTAGGAAATTGAGTCCAATGGTTCAAGAATCAGCTCAATCGAACTTTGTTTGTTTGTTTTTTTTAGCAGAAATAAGAAATTTTTACGCGTATAACGATAAAAACAGAAATTGCGTAACCCGTTCTCAAAATCACGCGTTTTCCAATGCGACGAAACTTCACTTTAAAACGTTCCGATCTATTTTCCAATACATAAACTCTTATTTTCGAATATCATCCCGTTCCAAATCCTTAACTTTAATTCGGAAATATTCCCTCACTATTTCGAAAACTCGAGATATTACAACATGACACTCATTGATTGGACAATTTTATAAAAACCATTCCATATAAATTTTTCTGGTTCAAGTATATAGTGTAAACTGAGCAAGCATTACCACACACAACCTAATGCAATACAGAGCTAATGCAATGTAATATAATACAGTACGGTGGCACAAAACACACACCAAACACACAAGTGGTTACATGAAGTATGAGGTTGTAGATGTGATTATGGTGATTTCAGCCAGCTCCATAATCGTTATTGAGTTAATAATATAAACTTGAGTTTACATTTAACTCTTTGAATTATCTTAGATTAAATTGACCCATTAAATAGAACCGTGGGTTAAAAATTGTTTTACAACTGAGAACTATTAATCAAAATAAAATCTTATTTGTAATTGTCAAAAACTTTCTTTCGGTTACTCAGATTATCATTTGTTGATTGATGTTCTAATAAGAGATTCTTTATTAAGTTAATGGACAAATTAAAAGATCAAAGAATACATATTCTAATATATTAAATTAAAAGATAAATATTATTACATTGAAATTCTTATTTTCTATAACTTCTACTATGTCTCTTAACTTATTAAATTAAAGGACCCATCATTAGAATCTTACTCATCCTTTTTTTATCCCAAATGTTAAAAATATTTATATTTACCAATGTTTTGAAAACCATGTCAAATCAGACCGGCAGACTGGATTGGTTGAATCTGGAATCGATCATGATTCCAGTTCAATTGAATCTTAAAAATCATAATATAAAAAAATCAGTCAAAACCAGTGAGCTGATCCAGTCAATTTTTTATCTTAGGAGATTTTTTAAATGTAGTTTAAACCAATTATTAAACTTTTAGATCAAAGAATTTAATTATCGGTCCAATTTTAAAACAATAGTATTTTATACCGATGCTCAGTGGAAACCATATATGAAGATTTGGATGTGCATGATTAGACTAAACTGCATTTGTGTGAATGTTTTGTTAAAACATTTTTCCTATAACACGAAATCAACAAAGGTCAATTCAACTTAAACTGTTATTTTCACTTTGCTAGTTTCGCAATTTGATTAAAAGAAGGAT
>SKCR01055199.1:0-44787 GCA_019454045.1 Zanthoxylum bungeanum | reverse complement strand
AGGGATGAAACGCATGAGGGAGCACGTGAGCCTTTCGTAGTAGAGTCAAACCCCCGAAGATGGAGCAGAACTACCCTATGACTTGCATTTATGAGGGATATTTCGAGATGGTAATCATGGGGATGGAGTGCCCCCGTAAGATGGCCGGCCTGGCCAGTTGGGGAAATACGGCTGCATGGAATGCGTTCTCGTACGTTTTGTCTGACCAACAGATCTGCGAGAAGCATAGCACGAGGAGGGATTATGCCCTCGTGGCGTTTGCTTGCTCCAGTGTTTCCGAACATAAGGAGGAGCGTACCCTTAACGTTTCAGACACTATTTGATCCCTACCTATTTGGTCATTCGGATCCGTGAGAAGCATAGCACAAGGAGGGATTATGCCCTCGTGGCATTTGCTTGCTTCAGTGTTACCAAACAAAAGGAGGAGCATGCCCTTAACGTTTCAGACACTCTTTGATCCATACCTATTTGGTCATTCGGATCCGTGAGAAGCATAGCACGAGGAGGGATTATGCCCTCGTGGCGTTTGCTTGCTCCAGTGTTACCGAACATAAGGAGGAGCATGCCCTTAATGTTTCAGACACTCTTTGATCCCTACCTATTTGGTCATTCGGGTCTGTGAGAAGCATAACACGAGGATGGATTATGCCCTCGTGGCTTTTGCTTGCTCCAGTGTTACCGAACATAAGGAGGAGCATGCCCTTAATGTTTCAGACACTCTTTGATCCCTACCTATTTGGTCATTCGGGTCTGTGAGAAGCATAGTACGGGGAGGGATTGTACCCTCGTGGCGTATGCCTGCTCCAACGTTGTAAGGAGGAGCCCTCGAACAAAACGCAGGCTCCATAATGACCTGACGTATAGAGGAATGTGCCTTTACCATTCTAAACGCTATTTAATCAGAATCCTGGTTCGCCGGCACTCTGAATTGAAAGATTCAGAATTGTGTTTTGGAGACCTCGGATGAGACGCTGTTTTGAGGCATCTGTGCTGTTGCTTTAGGATAAATGTTAAGTCACCCCCGTTTTTTGAATTTATTTTCTAAAAGTTTTGTTTTTGTTTTTCGCCGGTGTGGCAAGGGGACGCCCATGCCAAATCTGATAGGGCTTCAAAGGTTGATTCACTTCCCTTCTGAATAAGTCCCAAGGATTAGTCGATCGGGGCTGGATTCGTTCCGTCGAGGCCTCTTGGTTAATCGGCTCGGGATGGATTCGCTCCGCCGAGGCCACTTGGTTGTTCGGCTCGAGGCTGAATCCTTCCGCCGAGGCCACTTGGTTATTCGGCTCGGGGCTGGATTCGTTCCACCGAGGCCATTATGTCTTCTCTCAGCTCGGGGTCGGGTTACGTCCCACCGAGTCTATCTTTTCGGACTGAGGACGTAACATTCCCTCAGAGCCAAGTGTTTCTCTCAGCTCGGGGTCGGGTTACGTCACACCGAGTCTGTCTTTTCGGACTGGGGACGTAACATTCCCCCAGAGCCACCAATTGTTTTTCCTAGCTCGGAGTCGGGTTTCGTTCCACTACATGATCTTATTTTCGGCTCGGGTTGTCCCCTCACGGCCGGGCCTCGAGTGATCGTTTGCGGGAAAACAATCGGAATAAATTATGAAAGATAAAAAAGTGGAATAGAAACACATAAAAATACATATATAAATATGATTGTAAAAAGTTATTACAGGGAAAATGAAGTTTATTCAGGATTACACGGGGCCCCGCTCGGGTTACCCCTTATAGATTGGCCCGTGCAGGAGCAATTGGTTCTTCCTCAGCAGGCTCGGATGGCAGATGGATTGGTTTGGCCTCGGGAGGAGGGACAGTGGCTTCCATATTGACGGGCTGAGAGGTCCCGACAATTATAACTTCGGGGGCAGAAACAAGAGAGTCAGATCGGTTTTCTTCAGGAGCTAGGGGCATCGGGGCAATTGAAATGGGGTCGGGATCCATCACCTCTTCAGGAGAAGGGGGTAGCCATTTTTGAAACTCCTCCTGTGAGATTTCCCCTTTGCAGAAGCGAATGGCCGCATGGATAGACCCCATATCCAGGTTGGGCAGTATCATCGGGATAATCTCGGTGCAGTCCCCGACCCCCTCAAGTCTGATTGCGTCCCTCTCGGCCTCCAACTTAGTTTCCTTTCTCTTAAACTCGTCACGGACCCGTGCCAGTTCTTCATTTATGGCCCTCAGTTTGGACTCCACGCTGCACAAGTCCACATTCAGGATTCTATTTTTAGCCTGAGCGGCCTCCAGGTCCTTCTTGGCAGCCTCATCATTTTTCCTCTCCAGAGAGGCGGCGGCCCTGAGAGATTTATTTGTTGAATGAGCCTCCACCGCGGCCAGTTCCAGGTTTTTTATCGTTTTTTCTTTACTAGCCAGCTCGGCCTCCATTTCAGTAAGTCGGTTCTGGAGCCTCTGGGCTTGGCCACCCTCAGATAGAAGGCTCATGAGGAGATCCTTATTCTTGGCTGCCAGATAGGTCACCTGCCGAAAATAAATAAAAAATAAAAAATCAGATTAAGTCATGAACTCATAATCGAAGAAGAGAGAGTATGGTTACTTTAGCCAACTGTGAGCACAACCCCGTAACCACTTCCTCGGGAGAGAAATCTTCGTATCTCAGAATCTTCTCAGGAGGGACCGCCTCGACCAGTTCGTTGATTGCCGGCACCAGGTGAGAAGTGGCCTCATTGATGTCCTGACCAAGGTCTTCTACGCCAAGAATCACGGCGCCTTTCCGTTTTTTGGAAGAACCCTCCGGCACTTTCTTCTCCTTCCGAACTAGCTGTCTTTTACTCAGGACTTGTTCCTCCTCCATCTCCCGAGTCAGCTCGGCTTCCTCTGCCCCGAACAGACGCCTCCTTTTTCTAGTAGGTTTTGACGGGCTGACAGGTCGGGTGGAGACTGTTGGCGATGCCCTGGAAGGGGAGAGATAAGCTTGGGTAGCTGACGGGGCTGCCTCTTCGGTCACCTTTTTGGCCTCGGCAGTTGCTGGCCGTTTCCGAGAGGGTCCGGCTCCAACATGGTCGGTTTTTTTTGTTTCACCGGTCAGCTGATCAAGGTATTTTGGCCTCTTTGACATTCCTGCAAAAGGCAAAGGGCAGAGAAGTGGTCATTCCAGAATCTGAATGATTTCAAGTCGTCATCATGCTAGGCAAACAAGGGGATTGGTTAGAAGGTTAACAAAGCCTACCTATCCGCCCTGGGACCTTCGGAGGAACGGTCCGAATGAGGCCCGACTCGACAAAGGCCTCATCATTAACCAACTTCTTCCAATGGTCGGCGTACCGCCGAGCCCAGCGTACCCGCACCCGGACCTGATGGGAGACCTTGGGAGCGTCCCTCCAGCAAGCTGGGAAGAGTCAAAGGAGTTAGAATCCTATCATAAAATCAAGAGCAAGAACACTAAGGGTTAGATTCCTAACCTCCCGCTCTAAAGATATCCGGGACTGAAACCTCCTCTTCGTGTGATCTCATGACCCGTCCCCAATCTCATGTGGCCCAGAACCATAAATCTTTGAAGTTTTTGTTGGAGTCGGGGAGTTTGCCGACAATGTTTGACGAATCGGCGTAAGCAGAAAGGTAGTACCAACCATGGTGTGTTCTTGGGTTGGCCTTCAACCGATACAACCTCTTCACTTCTTCAAGAGAGGGTTCGCCGAGTCCCGCCCGATGCCATATCACACGTAGGCCGGCCAAGATCCTCCAACTATTCAAGCTTAGTTGACAAGGGGCGATCTCCATCTCGGCCAGCATCCAGGCGAAATAACGTTGAATTGGCAGCCGGAGTCCACACTCAAAGAAAGCCGGGAGAAGAGCCACCGAACCCTCATCGGGTTGACTAGCACGATCCAATGGACAAGGGACTTCAAGGGCAATATCTATCGGAATATCATATCGCTGCCGGAGCAGTGCTAGATCGTCTTCAGTTATTTTGGATGGTCGATCCATGTCCAAAGCCGAGCAGTCAAAATCACCGGGCTCTGGGTCCTTCCGAGGAATTCTCTGATGGTAAGTATCTTGTTCAGTTTCGGAAGGGGTGAGGTAGTGTCGAGGTCCTTTATGCTTGGTGCCCCCGAGCTCGAGGAGAGCTCTTCAGCATGGGGTCGAAGGTCTAACAGGGTTTTCAGAGGAAGACCTGTTGTCAGACATCCCTGAAATTCGAGAAATAAAAAGGGGGGAGGTCAGTCTATAGTTAATTTCTAAAACAGGCCGGGGATTTCACAGTTACCCTGAGATTCCGGGAAAACTAAGCCTGTGGGTTCTAAATGACCTAACAAAATCCATCAAGCCATAAATCTCTCCCTAGCAACATCGAGCAAAACACAGAACCCAGAACAAACCGAAGTGTCCCTAATTTATTACCCGTCATCTCAAAAATCCAGACAGGCTCCCCACACACAAAAAAAGAAGAGAGATAAAAGAAAAAGCAAACGGCAAGCATAAACTAAGGAGGTCGTTCAAGATACTTACTTGATTCCTTTTGAAGGCTGGAAGAGTGCTTTGAAAGCTTTGGTCGCACTAAACGGACGGGCCGCAGTTGAAGAGATGAGAGTTTTTGCGGTTGATAAAATTTTTGCCAAACGGACGCAATGCGATCGCTTCATCTTCTTGTAGTCACGTTGGAGCATTTGTGACCGTTAGATCATGAAAGAGCCCCGGATGTGCCCAATGTGTCGGCTTCAGAGGCAATTTTTCAGAGTTGAATGAACGACTGAGATTGGGCGTATATCGGTGTCGGCTATGAACAGCTGATTTTGTTTGCTTTTGCAGGAAGCCGACTGATGTTTGACAAGTGTCAAGCTCGGAGTAAACCCTAAAGATGATTATGGGCAATTAAATAGATGTGACGGTTGCGCGTCTCGAGAGAATCTCCAGAAGGGCGGTGAAAAGTTATGTTTTGGCGGGAAAAGAAGTCAGACCGAGCATCTTGGTTGTACCGAGGACATGGTGGAGACATGCCAATAAAACTTCTCCTCACAAAGGTCAGCCGTCACTCCATCAGGAGTACTATTCTTCTTATATAGTTCCCGACACCAACTTGTATACTCGTTGGAACCGAGAACTATGGGACATATGTTTGTGGTATTTTCAGGCCCTATGATATTTAAGCAGTACGGCATGGGTAAAAAGGTAATTCCCTTCTTGGTCAAGATCATTAATGCCGACCCGACCACTAAAAGCCAACAGTAAGGGGCCGATCACTTTATGATCGGTAACCGACCACTCCAGACCGGATGGTCGGGCATTATCAGATCGATAGCAGCATTCTCAGTTCAAAAGACCATTGTGACCGACCTCATGAAGACCGAGAATATGGCGAGATATGCTCCATAAGATAAGACATCCTATTTTTACGGATAAGAAGATAAATTATCCTACTTTCATGAGGAAAAATTGATAAGTCAGTGTCCTAATAGGATAAAGGAAGTGAATGTAGTTTCGACTAAGAATTCTTATGGGAAAAGGAAAACTGTTTCTTTGTTATTATAAATAGGAGGGGAAAGCGTGCTTGTAAAGGGGGTAGAAAAAAAGAACAAATGGGAATTAGACTTGTAAACCCAAAAACAGATCAGAGAAGCATATTTCAATAATAAAATATTGTCTGTTATATGCCCGTGGATGTAGGTTGGATCTGATCCGCCGAATCACGTTAAATCTCTTTTGTTGATTGGTGTATGTATCTATCTTTTGCCAAATTTACTTTAGGTTTCTCATAAACAAAACAAATTCACAGTTGCAGAAGGATTGTCTCGGGAGTAAAGATGAGGATTGTCTCGAGAGTAAAGAATCTTTATTGCCATTGAGACTAAAATCAGCCGTCAATAACATCATTAGCATCTAGCACATTCAAATGTTATGGAATATTAATGTTCTTGCTGGCAGCAGAGTTGACTCTATTATTTATAAGGCTTAATTAAGATCCGTTTGATATAATTTTTTAAATAGAATTTCGTCAACTAGAGTTTTTATTAATAAAGTTTTAGAAGTAAAATTTTTTGATAAAAAAAAAAATTAGTGTTTGATTGTGAATGATGATTTTATTAAAAATTATAAAATTACTTTATTGAATAATTTTTTTAAATTGTGTTATAAAAAAAATGAGATAATATTACTAAATTAAATAAGGATATTATAGATAATTTAATCATTTAAAAAAGTTTTTCAAACTCAAGTCCAATTTTGGGCTTTTACTAATAGAGGCAAAATAATTTTCTTAAATATTCTAAAGATCTACTTAAAATATAACTAACATCATAGAACATTTTGAAAATAACTTTTAGAATTAAAAAAATTATCTTACCTTTATTAGAAGTTATATCAAACAGGCTCTTAGTTAGATATGATTTATATTGACAATTTAGAATGGTCTAATTTTGAAATTTTGGCCTTCTATAAAATAAATATAAATTTGAAAAAATATTATGTTATTTAATTTGATTTGTTTATTAAATATGTCGAATATGAATTTAAATTCATTAATTCGTTTATTAGTTTAAAATTCTTTTATTAAATGAATCAAATATTGATCGTATTTATGATTAATAATATTATAATTTATAAAAAAAATTGTAATTTATAACAATTTTGAATATGGCTAAGATGATAAATTTATGTTAATTATTTTATTCTATTTAACCGAATACAAATTTGTTTTAATTCTAATTAAACAAATTAAATACGAATTTGTCATATTTGTTAATGGACTCACACTTGTAAAGACATCTAAAGACATCACAAGTGCCCCTTTCCATTGAGTTGGAATATTACAACCAACTTCTGCTATGAGAACAAAATTATATTTCGAATTATAAGTCTGGAAAATTTACATTCACCCAAAGACAGAATGATAAGTCTACATTGACCTAAAATTAAACCAAATGAAAGAAAATTCATCAGCCGACAACACAGTATAAAGTGTTGGAAATTTAGCATATGATATGTGACGGAAAATTAAAAAATTTCAAATTTAAACTTAAATTTCCAATAAAATATCTTTAATAATTTTCATGCTTCATGATATTATTTATATTTGAAACCATGACTAAAGCACTTACCTTAAATCTTTAATCTATCCTCGAATCACTCATCGTATAATCTTTAGAGCCACCCACACATTTGACCTCTCACGGTATCCACATAAAACATAGAATTAAAAATTTTGGATTTTTCAAATCCAATATTATGTAAATGTCTTTTCTTTAATGTTAGCTTAATAAAAAAAAAAAAACTTATTTTAGGGTTTATAGAATTTTAGGAATATAAAGAATTTAAGCAAATTCTTTATTAAAGAAAAACAAAATCTTTCTTTTTCCAAATCTCAAAGTCACGTTAATGGCAAGCTAAAATCGATTTTTATAACTTTTGATTTGAGTGGTTTTGATCTCAAACAAATTAGGATTAATAGGCTAAGGATATGATTTAATCCTATTAAAATAATTTTCCTATTCCACCCTAAATAAAACAACTATTATCCTTTTTTATTTAATTAAATAAAATTTATAAATCCTAATCAAATTAGGATACCATAAATCTGAAATTATAATTTAATAAATACACTTTGAAAAATTAAATTTCAGCCCATATACTTTTGGAAAGTACAAAACGACCTCTGCACTTTTGAAATTACAGAAGAGCCCCTAATTTCCAGATTTGCACTTTGGCCTAAAAAATTCTAAAATTCAATTTTTATCCATGATTTCTGAAATTATGAATTTACCCAAAAATTTAAAAACTTAACATTTAAGTGCTAAAACTTAATTTTACATAATTTATCATTAACTCCTCAATACTTTAAAGTGTGCGACCCAATAAGTTCTTTCTTATATTGGCAATGGAGATAGTTATAGACTTCATAAGTCTAGATAAATTAATCTAATTAATTTATCCTCAATTAACTCATTAATTAATAAACTAATTTACATAGCTCAAGAACGGCATCTAAAAATGCATGACTCAAATTAAGAAAGAATACTAACTTTAGTGAAACCTACTCCGTATACGATTATCGTATAATTCAATCCTTTCGCCTCATACATATCCCGCCAATGATTATAAAGCATGAAAAATGTCTACTCTATTAAATCATGATTATTAGAACATCGACTTAAGTTGATAATATATATATAAAGTTTCTTAAACTCCTTTCAGAACTCGTCATGACCATAATGAATTTATATTATTACTCATGTCAAAATACGCCTCTTAGGATATCGACTCTATGTTATCTAGAGTGGCGAATCTTTTATCGATCCCTCACTACCTTCGTATGCTTGTCCAATCATGCACCTATATGCAATCTCACTATCGATTACAGAGGTGTAATGTCAAAGCATATATGATCCACATATAAGATACCATGAAGATCACAAGTCTAAAGATCATTCATACTATCGTAATAAAGAGAAATCTCATACACATGTGAATAACACTTCATATGAGCTCTTAAGCGGGTCAGTTCGATGTACTTGTCATCCCACAAGCATCCATATATTAAACTAAGTGAACACTTAGACTAATAGCTTATGAGATCAGCTACCTTCCTTCGACAAGTAAGCAGACATAACATATGTCAATCTAAACTGGATTTATCAATATCCTAGTGTTATAATCCTACGATCAGGAACATTTAAGAATGATTGGATCTCAAAAATTAAACTTAATTTAATTCATTTAATCATCATAATAAGGAATTTATTCTACAAGTAGTCAAAAAATAGACAATACTTATAAATAAATTGTCAATTTTTATTAATCAATGGAATAATGTAAAATTACATATTTGTCTCTATTGGATCTAGGACATATAACCAACATAAAGAAGAGCAAGAGATTTGAAATCTCTCTTGCTTAAAGAAGCAGAAGGAAGCTAGAGAGTTGGAATTGACTGATGATTGAAACAAGTCTTTGGTTTCTTGCACCCAAGCACTTCAGCCTGTTCCGAGTTATATTGCTCTAATTACTTATCTAACTATCATGAGTCATGACCCCAATCAACAGATAAAGGGTGATGCAGAAAAACGGAAACAAATGAAAAGTAAGAAGAAGAAAGTTCCTACATTACAAATGATTAGTCGATATACCCAGGTGGTACAGACAAAAACCTGAGAAAGACCATGCCCTGAAAGCAATTTTAGGCAGACATGACATGTACTTCTAAATAAGTAGCATGTTGATAACAAAGTACATATAATTGGTCTTAGGAATGATCGAGAATGCAATGTGCTGCTAAAGATCTTCTAAAAACTCATTGAACCATTCCATCTGATTGCTTTGCTTCTTCATGGTATTTCTTCAAATCTGCATCAAGATCTTCTAAAGAAAGGTTAGGCTTTGCTCCTCGACCCCTACCCCTTCCACGACTTCCCCTGCCTCCACGACTACCAAGGCGAGGCCTTCCAATGGCACCTCCTCTATTTAGGCGGCTGTTACATTTACAGAAATTTCTCAGTTCTAGGAAAACAGAACTTATACTAGATTACTTAGAAAATAATATAGTAATTTTATGTCAAAAAAACACGTACTCTTTCCGAAACCAAAAGTAATTATATTATATACCAAGATGAAGATACAACATTACAAACAAACAATATCATAGTGACGAGTTATTCTATATATTCTGAAACCCCTAAATGATTTTTTTCGGGTTTGAGAACACAAATCGATTCAATCGAGTAAATACCATGGAAATTTCAATCAGGACAATCTTAACAACTCAATCTCCTCAATTCATTTCCTCATTACAATTTTACATGATAGACTTACACGAGCACTGGGAAAAGATGTTTTACATTATTATTGCTACTACTTCTACTATAATTATTATTATCATAAGCATGGTGAGGCAAAACTGGTATATTGTGAAGCAACTTAGGAATATACATAATCTCATGAAAAGTTTTTTTTATTTCAAAAGCTGACCTTCTAGAAGCTCCATTTTGATTTCCGTACATGCCATTTGTAGCTGGAGGCATAGCAGCTGGAGTTCCAATATTTGTTCCGATCATCTCAATTTTCATTGGCTTTCCATCTAGTTGAACATTATTATATCTCTTAACAGCAGCCACAGCCTCCGTTCGTCGTGTAAAGACAACTTCTGCAGTTCCCTGGATGAGATGTCAACATATATAAGTACAAAATGACACAAACAGTAATAACAAGACTAAGATTATGCCAAACTTGATACACTACCTTTGATCTTCCACTCCTATCAAAATGAACAGAATACCGTTTAAGGTCACCAACCTCTGAGAAGAGCTCCTGCGGAAAAAAAAAGGTTCAAATTTGAAACAGAACTTCATATGCAAGAGTCTTCTCGAGAAACCAAGGAACATGTAAATGAGAATCTGATTTTTCTTCTTAAACACCTCTACTTAAACTCGCTGGTAACTTAAACTACTGAACAAATTGTTATGATTATTTGTAGAATTTTTGAAGGTGGCATGGCATACAAAACATTATGAGCTCAGCCCATCATGATCAAACAAATTCTACACCAATTATGCTCACAATGCTCTCAAATTAAACTGATAGAACAAATCAAATAAATAAATCCGAGCAAAATAAAAATTAAAAAAAAAACAACGTGCTTGAAAAAAAATACCTTGATGTCTTCATTAGAAACACCGTAGTCCAAGTTTGAAATATAAAGTTTGGTGCCAGTCTCTACGGATGAAGATAGAGCCGCTGCACCTGCACCGTTGATGAACATGCTGTGTTGCCACGTGGCTTGCGGAGCTTGAACCGGCTATAACAGAAAACACTCCTTTTTAATCAAATCGACAGACACATCCAGAATCAAAGTAATTTCATACATGAGAGAGCGCTGTAATTTTTCTAAGAAAATAGTGACCTTAGAATATGGAGCCGTTCGATTGATACCGCGCTTGAAGGTGCGACGAGCGGGACCCAGTCCCGAACCGCGGACGCCTCTGCCTCGGGAACTGGACTTCTTGCTGGATTTGATAATATCGTCGAGAGACATGTCCAAAGCGCTCTTCATCTTTGAAGAAACCCTAACTGAGAGGTAGAGGTTGTGAGTCGGGGTTAAGTTAAGCTATGGTTTGAGAATTTAGCTAGGGTTTTACTTTTACAGGAAGGGAAGGCTAAAGCACGGTAAATGAAACTAGGCAGTCGTTATAATTTATAAGGTTAAATTTGAATCAAACGGTGTCGTAGTTATCCGGCAATCATATTTTATTTTATAGAAATCTTCTAGGCCCATTTTAAAGCGTGGGGCTTTTATTAGGGGTTTTAAGCCCAATGGGCTATTACTATGATGGGTTTGGGAGATTTTTCCTCTCTTTTATTTTCCATTTCGTGGTTGGACTAATTCCCACTATTATTTAGTGACATTTTGAATTAATATATATATAGTTAAAATTGAATTGTATGCCACATGTCACTAAAAGATAAGACTAGGAGTGATAAAATGAATTGATAAATCGAATTTGTATCGAATCATAAATGAATCAGATTAAAATATAATTGATTCATTTCGAATCTTTTAGTAAACAAATTCTAATATCATGATTCGTCTTAAACAAATTGTCATTTAAACTTATCATCAGTGTTCTAAAAGACGGCCTAGACAGCCGCCTAGACGTCATCTAGGTGCTAGGCGATGCCTGGCTGTCTCGTTTTGTCGTGAATAGATGGATTAGGCAGCTCTTCACGAAAAAAATTATATCTACGGTGAACAAAGACTCATTTCGGCACGTGAATGTCATATCACTGTCAGTCGGTGTCGTCTGAATACAATGGACTAGTGCATATGCTAAACAGCCACTGATGGCGGTGGCACGTGGGCTACAAGCACTGGTAACTGCAGTCGGAACCTCCACGTACTGGTGGCAACCTAAAACTCCCAAATCCCCATTTAAGCCTAATTGAACCCAAATTTTCAAATCTTAAATCTAATTGACCTCAATTTGTCAAATTAGAACTCTAAATCTAATTAAACTCAGATTTTCCACAAATTAAAATTTTTTGAACAAAAAATAAAACTGCCTAGCCCTGACCGGCGTAAACACACACGTATAACGCAAGCGCACGTATCGTTCAAGTAATATAAAAATATCGATCCCACGAGGACTTAATATCTAATCTATTAATTTTATGAGGTCAAATGATTACTAGTATCTAACAGGTTGTTGGATTGATTTGAAATGGTGACGATTCTAAATTTAAAAAAAACAAGTAAATAAAATTATTCGAAAGTAGATTTAAGAAAATTCAATATTAAAAACTATTTAGGGTTGTGATTTCTTCCAATATCATTTAAAAGATGAAGTGATTATTTTATGTTTGTGTAATAAATCAGTTTACTAACCTGGAACACTAAATTATGCAAAAGCCTCTGTCGATGGTCAGACGCAAATACCCAGTTTAACCCAATTGAACCATATGTCTATGTCAACCAAATTATCTGGATTCATTAAGTTTAAGTTCCAATTATGGCTACCCCCGCCCGACAGGTATATGTCTATCCTGTAAGGAAATCTATTAAAGGGTTATCTATCATCAAGGAAGATCGTGGGCTATTAAGTCTAAGGCTGAAACCTAAAATCCCTATGTCTAGTTCATTTTAGATTTACCACATCAATCTTATTGGTGATCAGACAACAAGAAGCATTAAGCTTAAGACTTAATAAGTAAACCTTTAAATTACCCAAACTATAAAATAACCTCTTATAAACCGGTGATATTAAAAGTCATCACAACCCCAAATAACTAATTTAGTTACAACACATAACTAGAGCTAGTAAAATCTTGAAAATAAAAGATATAAAGTAAAAATGCGGTAAAGTAAATACTAAAAAGTAAATTACAATAAAATAAAATGCTAAGGTAAAATGAATTACTTTTACTACTACTAATTTAGATATCTCCCACAATATAATATATAAACTTGTGATAACATTACCAACCAGCCATATAGGCGGTATCCTGATTAAGTCAAATTAAGTCCAACCAGCCATTAAGGCGGTAAAAAGATTTGTCCATGAACCTGCCATATAGGCGGTAAGAAACCAACCGAACAATCTGGCGGTATCCTTGATTAGTCAATATTTTAAATAGTGAATATATTATATTTAAGGGAGATTAATCTAAATAGCAATAGTAAAAGAATTACCTTTCACCCTAGCTGGGGAAGTTACCTCATCATGGTAAATAGTAAAAACTGTAAAAAGTAAAAAAGTAAATTACTATTATTACAAAACGTAATTAAAATTAATTACAAAACTAAAAACTAAAAACTAAAAGAAAGTAGAGAGAGAAACTCCCTCTTTACATCAAAGAGATGAGAGAGAGTGGTACAACTGAAACTGGAATTTCACGCTCTATTTATAGGGGTCAGTAGGGGTCACGCGTCGCGACGCCAAGCTCGCGTCGCGACGTGAGTTTTTTCGACGTGGCACGCTCTGGTTCGTCGGTTGTAGATTCTGGATAAGGTGATAAGGTGACACGTGGCAGGGTGGTTGGATCTCAATTATTGTGACACGTGCGGCTTCTGATTGGTCGGCTAGATTCTTATCCGCCACATGTCAGATAAGGATTAGAGATCCAATAATTGATGTTGACGTGGCGCTGACGTGGCGACACGTGGCAAAGTGACTATCGGCACCATAAAATTGCGACACGTGGCACTTCTTGATTGGCTTATGATAACGTGGCAGTGAGGTGGCATGTTGACTCGGTCAACCTGGTGATGTGGACGATGACGTGGAGTGACACATGGCGACGGTGACTGTCGGCACCGTAGGATGATGACACGTGGCACGGTGCTTGTTAGCAGATCGGTTGTGATGGTGACACGTGGCACAATGCACGTTAGCAAAGTCAAACTTTTCTCAGATTCTGATTTGTAGACCCGGCGCACGTTAGCACTGTTCGGCGCACGTTAGGCGTCGCGACGCGGAAAATTACCAAAATGCCATTTTCGTCCAATTTTCACTGGTTTGACCCAAATCACCTCCAGAGTGTCTTGAAACTTTATTTATCTACAAAATAACACAAAACACATCAAAATATTTACAAGACTCAAGAAACTATACAAAATATTAGGTTAAATGAGTGAGAAATAGTGATAGATTTACCACTCATCACACCCCCAAACCTAACATTTTGCTAGTCCTCGAGCAAAACATAGAATAACATAATTTAACTAAGCCACTTTCGTAGGGATCAAGGTTGCATTTAGCGTATGCAACAAGCCTTTAAACCCCTAGGTGTCCCTAGTGGACGAGTTGTAGTCTCGTGAGGGTTTACAGCAATGATACCCATAAACATTTTATAAAAGTAAAAAGGTAGTGAAACTAATGCACACAAAAGCAAAAAGACAAGCGAAAAGAGAATAAAGATGTTAGTGACTAATCAAGTGAAACTTCTACTCCAAGTTACTAGTTGTTTTATTTCTTTCTAAATTACTGAATAAGTAAATTCTCCGATTATTTTTACCATTCTTCATATACACAGCCAACAAAATATTAAACAACTCATTTTTTCCCACAACAGTCATAAATGCAGTTGATAAGAGAGTAATATTTTTGTCCTAAAGTTCTATCAGATTTCACACATTTTTTGCAGCAATGGAATAATTTTTCTGATTTTTCTGATTTTTTCTTTGATTTTATTTTTTTATTTATATACAATATCTTTCATCTATGTAACGAGTGTTGGGTCGGTGGCTCCCAAACCAGCTGGCTTTAGGGCACCAGGTGTTAAGACACCCATAAAGACTTAATTACTCAGACTTCAGATATTTTTGCAGCATCTTTGATCCATGTAGCGAGCTTTGGGCCAGTGACTCCCAAACCAGTTGGTTTTAGGGCACTAGGTGTTAAAACACCCTTACAGACTTAATAACTCGGATCTCATATGTTTTTTTTTTTTTACTCCATTGCTTTTTTGTGATGCTTCATCCAATTAAACTAGAGCACTGAATATTACAAATTTTTCAATTTTAACTCATGTCCGTATGTTACTATGCATGTTAATAATACCTGTCAACTGAGCATATGAAGATCAATTTTAGTCCGTTTTATGGAGAATTTACAAATTAAATAATTTAAAAGGAAATAAACAAAAATTAACTTATTTCGAAAATAAGCTTGAGATACGTCTCAGGAGTGGAAACTCATTACTCAGCTATCACTTACCAATTTCACATTTTTAGTCAAAATAAAAACAAAAACATAAAATATTTTTGTAATTTTTGAAAAATTTTCATTTTTTTTGTATTTTTCGAAAAATTTTGGACTAAAAATAAAAATAACACACAAACTAACAACAAGGTAATGATCAACTAATTCCCTCCCCTAAACCTAAATGAGACATTGTCTCCAATGTCTTAAACAGTAGAAGAAGGTAATACTTGGTTAGCTGAAATTCTACAAGAAATTAAAGGTTAAGATCAAGATTAACACGACGCCTCTTACCACGATCGTCCTCGGACCAATTTATCTTTGAAAGGATAGGGTCAACTTGTGGTTCATAGGCTAAGAGTTGGTCTATTAGATCCGGAACAGTTCTGGCAGTAAAGAGTAGTTCTTTCAAAGGTTTTGACATGAACCCATTTCTCCGGGCATCATCAAGAAAAACACAAAGAAAATCATAAAATCCATTAACGTTAAACAGCCCAATTGGTTTCTGGTGTGTGTTCAGGTTCGCCCAAGATAGTACTATAAAAATTTCATCCAATGTACCCAAGCCACCTGGCAAAGCAATAAAAGCATCAGCACGATTAATCATTCTACCAGTCGTTCAGACATACCTGTCACGATCAGTTCCTCTCAGTTTGATGATTCAATAAGATTTGCTTCTGCCAAGGTTTTGGGATGATTCCCAAAACATGACCGCCTCTTTCCTGTACGGCCTTTGAAACGATCCCCATAAGTCCAAGATTGCCTCCGCCATATATTAAGTGCATATTTCTTGCAGCTAAGACTCGACCCAATTCTTGTGCTGCTTCTACGTATTTTGGCTTAACACCAACACTACTACCGCAAAACACGCAGATGTTTTCAACTCGTCTTCTTGAAGTAGCTTCCATTTTTTTATGTATTTATTTCTCAACTCTGGATGCCTTCAAAAGTGCAATGACGGGTTGAATTTATAGTACCTGAAAAGGGTGACTAAAAATAGCACAAGTATCTTCCAGATGACGATTAGTAGCGAAATAATATCGTGATAGTAAAAAAGGTCTGGATCATGTCAGAGAAAACAAAAGAAAAATAACAAAACAAATCACAATTATTAAGAAAAGACAAAGATATATAATATTTACAAGAAAAGTAACGGCTTGATTGACGTCTATGCGTCAGGGACAAGCTTCTCATCCAATTTTCTTATAAATTGGCAAACAGGGTCTTTTTGAGTCAGATTCCCGAGACTTAACAGTTGTCTTTCTTTTTGGAATTGTGCATGTAACATGCGAATTTCATGATACACACATCCACTGGGACGCGTCTCATGAGTTTTAGATATGTCATCCAAAGTCTCCTTACTCAAGCCATCCCTAATGAAGTTAATCTTATCTTCGCGGTTATCGGACACCATTCCTAAAGAACGACAACGAGTATTACAAAACATGCGAGCACATTTATAACAAACACACATTCTTTTGGCTCTTCTCTTTTTAGCATAGGTGCTCATTCCTAAGCCAGAAAAATGTGAAATAAAAGAGTCAGAAGACTCACCTGCCAATCGGACCTGTGCTTCAATTAACCAACGAATGTCAGTAGGAATACCTTTGATCATCAGTAATCTCATCCGTTCCAAGCGAGCTTTGTAGACTTTCATTAGATATTTTTGAGGGAGAGAAGGAAATTGCTTGCGAAGATTTGCGAGAGCTTCTTCCATCTTGAAATGACTAAAACTGCAAAAATTAAACACACAAAAATAAAACACACCAGATCATAATATATACAAAAATTGCATGGGTTGCCTCCCTGCTAGCGCTAAGTTTAGAGTCGTCAGCTAGACGTGACTTCTCGAACGTTAAGCTGGATTTGAAAGTGTAACACTTTCTTTTTGTCGCTCAAATGATTCTCCCCAGTAGTGATTGACACGCTTATTTTTAACCTTGAAAGTTTTGTTGGAGTCAGGATCATGTATCTCAACGGCTCTATCTGGTAAAACTTTGGTGATCACAAATGGACCTGACCACCGTGATTTTGGCTTCCATGGGAAGAATTTCACCCTTGATTTGTTTAATAGTACCTTTTGCCCTGGTTCCAGTTGTATGCGCACTAACTTCTCATCATGTATTTTCTTGTCCTTTTCTTTGTACAATTTGGCATCCTCAAAAGGTTGATTGTGAAATTCCTCCTATTCGTTGAGCTGGTAGAACTTTTTCTCTTATGTTGCTTGTAATGCAAGAATTGGTTTCTTCAGTACAAAAGACGCTTTATCTTTAGGCTCCACAGACAATTGACATGTTTTAAGTTTGTCAGTAGAACTTTGCATTGCATTGGAGTTCTGAATGGTACTGTGTATCACATCAAGTTTGAAACATTCCTCATTCTTTTCATCATCTGGGAAATTCATGGCCTTGAAAACATTGAATGTTACTTCTTGGTCATGTACCCTCATGGTTAATTCTCATTTTTGTACATCAATAATGGTTCGACCTGTAGCCAAGAATGGTCTCCCGAGGATGATTGGCACGTCTACGTCTTCCTCCATATCAAGGACAATAAAATCTGTTGGGAAAATGAATTTGTCAACCTTGACCAGCACATCCTCAACTACGCCTCTTGTAAATACGAGCATTCTATTAGCAAGTTGTAGTGAGACTGAAGTTGGCATTGTTTCTCCAATCTGTAATTTCCTGAAAATAGAAAAATGCATCAAGTTAACACTCGCATCTAGATCACACAGAGCCTTACCGAAGTCATGTTCTCCTATGGTGCAAGGAACAGTGAAACTGGCAGGATCTTTCAACTTTGGGGGAAGTTTCCTCTGAATGATAGCGCTGTATTCTTCTGATAATGCTACTGTCTCGTAATCTCTCAATCTCCGCTTTCGTGAAAGAATGTCTTTCATGAATTTGGCATAGCTGGGCATTTGTTCCAACGCTTCTGCAAATGGAATGTTGATATGCAGCTTTTTGAAGATTTCCAGGAACCGAGAAAACTGCTTGTCCAATTTTTTCTTCTGAAGACGTTGAGTAAAAGGTGGGGGTGAAATGATCTATTCTTTTTCCTTTGCTTCTTTTTCCTCCATCTGTTGCTTTGTTTCTTTTGGAACTTCCTCAGCAGCTGTTTTGGCTCCAACATCTTTGTTGATTTCAGTACCGCTTTTTAACATGATGGCATGACATTGCTCATTCTCCATGTTTCTTGGATTTGGCTCTGTGTTGCTAGGAAGGGTACTTGGCGGTCTGTAACTCTGAGCATTTTCCAGTTGTCCAATTTGATTCTCTAGTGCTTTAATAAAAGCATATTGACTTTGAATTAATGCTGCTTGGGATTGAAACATAGCATCATATCTTGCTGCTTGAGATTGAAACATAGTATCATATCTTGCTGCTTGAGAGTCGTGTTTTGCTTCTATCTTTTCAAGTGGGTCAACACTTCTGTTATTCCTTGTTCATTTGCTTGCTTCTGGCTTTTGTTCTGTTGCTGGAATTCAGGTGGTGGATAGTTCTGCTGTTGGCATGAATTGTTGCTCCATGAAAAATTGGGATGATTCCTCCACACTGGGTTGTAGGTGTTGGAATATGGATTGTTCCCATGTCTGTTGAAATTGTTGACATAATTCACCGTCTCTTCAAGTTGGTTCGACTCTAGTGCTCCTCCATATGGTGAACTTGTGGATCCATTGGTAAGAGTCTCCATGAATTTGCATATCTGATCTAGCTTGGCGTTGACTGCTGTATTGGCTCCACTTTCATAAATTCCTGCAATTCTTTGGATCATGCTCATTTCTGTTGGCCACAAGGAATTGTTGTTGGCCATTTCTTCGATTAGGTCTCAGGCTTGATCTTCTCCTTTTGCCATTAAAGCTCCTCCAACAGCAGCATCGATTGTGGTTCTCATTATTCCAGAAAGTCCATTATAGAATGTTTGGACTTGAAGCCATTTTGGAATTTCATGGTGATGACATTTCCGGAGTAAATCTTTGTACCTTTCCCAAGCTTCGGAGAGGGATTCCGAGTCTTGTTGTACAAAGGATGTGATGTCATTCCTCAGCTTTCCGGTTCTGGCTGGTGGAAAGTACTTTGCAAGAAATTTGGTGGCTAAAGTGTTCCAAGTTGTGATAGAACCTGCTGGTAGTGAATGTAGCCAAGCTTTAGCTCTGTCTTTCAGGGAATATGGAAAAACTCGCAGTCTCATTGCTTATTCTGATGTTCTGTTGTAGTTGATAATGCCACAAACTTCCAGGAAGTTACTGATGTGGGCATTAGGATCTTCAGTTGCATTCCCCATGAACTGAACTGACTGCTGAATCATCTGAATGCATGTTTTGATGTCACACACATTTGCTGGTAAGGGAGGAAGTACAATACAGGAAATGAGTCTGTCAACCACCGGAATGGTTCTGTCTCGAATGGTAATTGGTGGTGCAACCTCCAAAGGTTCAGGTTCCATGTTGACTAAAGCTTCTTGGCCTTCTCGTCTTTCCCTTCTCAACTGTCTGATGGTTCTTTCAATTTCTGGGTCAAGCGGTCGAAGTTCAAAACTTCTGGTTCGTCTCATGTAATTTCTGAGAAACTGAAACACAAAAGAAAATAAAAACAATAAGTAAAAAGAAATTAGATACAAGTAACGTATCTAACCCCACAACTAATAGTGAAAGATAAATAAGTCCCCGACAACGGCGCCAAAAACTTGACCGGCGTAAACACACACGTATAGCGCAAGCGCACGTATTGTTCAAGTAGTATAAAAATATCGATCCCACGTGGACTTAATATCTAATCTATTAATTTTATGAGGTCAAATGATTACTAGTATCTAACAGGTTGTTGGATTGATTTGAAATGGTGACGATTCTAAATTTAAAAAAAACAAGTAAATAAAATTGTTCGAAAGTAGATTTAAGAAAATTCAATATTAAAAACTATCTAGGGTTGTGATTTCTCCAATATCATTTAAAAGATGAAGTGATTATTTTATGTTTGTGTAATAAATCAGTTTACTAACCTGGAACACTAAATTATGCAAAAGCCTATGTCGATGGTCAGACGCAAATACCCAGTTTAACCCAATTGAACCATATGTCTATGTCAACCAAATTATCTAGATTCATTAAGTTTAAGTTCCAATTATGGCTACCCCCGCCCGACAGGTATATGTCTATCCTGTAAGGAAATCTATTAAAGGGTTATCTATCCTCAAGGAAGATCGTGGGCTATTAAGTCTAAGGCTGAAACCTAAAATCCCTATGTCTAGTTCATTTTAGATTTATCACATCAATCTTATTGGTGATCAGACAACAAGGCATTAAGCTTAAGACTTAATAAGTAAACCTTTAAATTACCCAAACTATAAAATAACCCATTATAAACCGGTGATATTAAAAGTCATCACAACCCCAGATAACTAATTTAGTTACAACACTAACTAGGGCTAATAAAATCTTGAAAATAAAAGACATAAAGTAAGAATGCGGTAAAGTAAATACTGAAAAGTAAATTACAATAAAATAAAATGTTAAGGTAAAAGGAATTACTTTTACTACTACTAATTTAGATATCTCCCATAATATAATATATAACTTGTGATAACATTACCAACCAGCCATATAGGCGATATCCTGATTAAGTCAAATTAAGTCCAACCAGCCATTAAGGCGGTAAAAAGATTTGTCCATGAACCTGCCATATAGGCGGTAACAAACCAACAGAACAATCTGGCGGTATCTTTGATTAGTCAATATTTTAAATATTGAATATATTATATTAAGGGGAGATTAATCTAAATAGCAATAGTAAAAGAATTACCTTTCACTCTAACTGGAGAAGTTACCTCATCATGGTAAATAGTAAAAACTGTAAAAAGTAAAAAAGTAAATTACTATTATTACAAAACGTAATTAAAATTAATTACAAAACTAAAAACTAAAAACTAAAAGAAAGTAGAGAGAAACTCCCTCTTTACATCAAGGAGATGAGAGAGAGTGATACAACTGAAACTGGAATTTCGCGCTCTATTTATAGGGGTCAGTAGGGGTCGCGCGTCGAGACGCCAAGCTCGCGTCGTGACCCAGATTATGTCGACGTGGCACGCTCTGATTCGTCGGTTGCAGATTCTGGATAAGGTGATAAGGTGACACGTGGCAGTGTGGTTGGATCTCAATTATTGTGACATGAGGCGGATTCTGATTGGTCGGCTAGATTCTTATCCGCCATGTGTCAGATAAGGATTAGAGAGCCAATAATTGATGCTGACGTGGCGACACGTGGCAAAGTGACTGTCGGCACCATAGAATTGCGACACGTGGCACTTCTTGATTGGCTGATGATGACGTGGCAGTGAGGTGGCATGTTGACTCGGTCAACCTGGTGATGTGGACGATGATGTGGCAATGACGTGGAGTGACACGTGGCGACAGCGACTGTCGGCACCGTATGATGATGACACGTGGCACGACGCATGTTAGCAGATCAGCTGTGATGGTGACACGTGGCACGGTGCACGTTAGCAAAGTCAAATTTTTCTCAGATTCTGATTTGTGGACCCGGCGCACGTTAGCACTGTTCGGCGCACGTTAGGTGTCGTGAAGCAGAAAATTACCAAAATGCCATTTTCGTCCAATTTTCAATGTTTTGGCCCAAATCACCTCCAGAGTGTCCTGAAACTTTATTTATCTACAAAATAACACAAAACACATCAAAATATTCACAAGACTCAAGAAACTATACAAAATATTAGGTTAAATGAGTGAGAAATAGTGATAGATTTACCACTCATCAAGCCCGTCTGTCTATGCGCTCCCACACCTTCCGACTAGCGCCTAATATTTTTTTTAGAACAATGCATGTCATGATTTAACAATATAAATTAATATAATTTATTTACATTAATTTTTTGATAAACATGTATGTATGAAATATACACAATTAATGGATTTATGAAAAATAACCATCAAATCTAGGCAATATAATTTTTTATGCGTTAATTGCAAATAACTTTTTGAATTTTAATTGAAAAATAACTAAAACTAGCAAAAGGATAGTAATAAATTAATCGTAAATGAATAAACGAATCAGTGAGATCAAATCCGTGTTCAATTCATTTAATAAGTTAATCGAATCAAATTGTTTCATTTATTAAATGAATAAATTTTTCCAAATTCATAACATCTTTAATATGAACCGAATCGAATGAAAGAAGAATGCTGATGTAGATTACCACTCTTAGGAGGAAGGAGAGAATCTTAATTCTTAATGGAAACACTCTATATAATTGGAGTGCTAGTTGAACCCTCTAGAATTAGCCATATTTCGTAAATTTATATGAAACTAGTGGCAGACTCAAGTTAAATGTTAAGGGTGGCTAATTTTTATTTTTATTTTTATTTTTTTGGTAGTACTACTGGAAATTAGAAAATTAGACTTGCATAATTCAAAGATGAAAGAGATTGATTTGAGGGATATTTTTTAAAATTAACTTAATAAGGAGTGCTACTAAAGTTTTTGGGGTATTAAAAGCTCCATCAAATTAAGCTAAATTTAAAATTTTGAGTGTGGGCAATGTTTCAAAAATTTTGGAGATTAAATTTCAAATTTTAAGTGAGTTAACTTTCTTTTGCTTATAGAAATTTATAATTTAACCATGACCTTTAGCATAGGTAGCCCACTTATGCCTCTGCCACTGCATTAAACTCTAAACTCTATCTCAATCCACAACAAAAAACTGTTGAAACATTGATGTAATTTAATGATAAAAATTTTTATTGCTAAATTATCGACTAAAAAATCTGTCACTGTATGAGACACTATTATTTACCGAAGAAATACTGATAGTTCAGAAATAAAATATTTTCGTCACTAAACATGGAACTAATTTAAGAAATTATTACTTAATGATGAATAATTTTATCACTAAAACTTAGATTTACCGATAAATATTTCTATTAATAAAATTTACCGAGTCTCTCAACCACACATAGAATTCTCTCTCCCTCTTTAAGCCACCGACGGACGTCACCTTGCCATCAGCCACCACAGAAGTCAACCTCTTCGCCAAACACGTTTCACTAAAAAAATAACTAACCACCTCCAGAAATTAGATTTAGTGTTAGGTTTTGGTAAAATTAGATTTAATTTTAATGTTTAAATTGATTGTGCCAGGGTCATATTATGATCGATTATTGATTATTGTGAATATTGATTATGTTAAGGTTAAATTTGCCAAATTTTCAAATTCAAAATTGATAAATGAAAATCGTTGAATTGTTTTCGACAAATATTTCCATGTTATTAATTTATGCATTTAATAAAGAAAATTTAATACTTTGGTAAAAATAAGGTATATTATTATGTTTGAGTTGTGATTGGACGTGGGAATAAAATGGAATTTGAAGGGACATGGGAGGTGCAATATCGATATGTGAAAGTTCTTATTGAAGTGTTGGAATTTCTATATCAAATAAAGAAATTATCAAAATTATAGAGGAAATTCTATCGAAATTTCTAGAAATGTATGACATTTCTAAAATAAAATTAAAGATTGTAAGAGATATCAATAAAAAAAAAGGGTATTATAATTAATTTGTATATAAGTTAAAATAAGTAACAAAAGAATTTGAATGTATTAGAGGTTTGATAATTAAGGATTCATTAATTATGAATTTGTGATTGGTATATAATATATTTATTGAGTTTGCTTGATGGATGGTAACATGATAAGTTTCCCTTACAAGAAGTGTCATAATCGAAAATTCCAATTGCGGAGGAGTTGAAGTTACACTTACTAAAGAACTATTATATATGACATTGCCATGGGAAACCTTCAATCAAGATCAAAATACATGTCAAAATTTTTCCCATTGACAACATCAAAGAGGTGTCCAATTAAATTCTAAGACATGAAATCAAGGTCTCGACAATGCTTCAAAATCATACAAGTATGCTTAAAAATTTATTAATTGAAAAACATATACTTGTTCTGATTGATCCAGATAGCACAAGAAGGATTTAAGGAGGGAGGTTATATGTTTCAGTTGGGCCTATTGAAAGACAGAGCGTAAGGAAGATTAAAGAGGCAATGGCAGATGAGAATCATAAATTGATTCATTTGGCCCAAATATCAGAAGATCAAGCCCAACTATGAGAAAGCAATTTCAAGTCTAATAAAGAATAATCCTATGTGCAACACTTGAGATATTTTTAGGCTTTATTTTTCATTAGTTAAACTTTGTTTCATTATTTTATTGTATTAGACTTGACGTGTGGCCCAAATCTTGATGAACCCACATGCAAATTAGGGTTATTTTTAGTGGTTAGTTTATTTGCTTGTTTTGTGGTTTCCTAAATATCTCGTTGTGAGATTAGGTTGTTAGGTTAGATTATGCCCACTTGGTATGAGGAAACAAGTGCATGGTTAGAATATTAGGGCTGGTCATGAATTGACCTTAGGGTAACTTAAGGATATTTTAGTCTTTTATATCTTATAGGATTTTCATGTGTAACGATTTAAATATATTATTTCTCATTAATGAGACAGAACGTTTAACCTAACTATTGAGCAAAGTTCGTGTGATATTGTGAGGAGAGTGATTCTTCTTGTTCAATGATTGAACAAAATAACTTATCAAATGAATAACGATATTTGCGACTTTCTTACTAGTAAAAGACGTTGGGATTCTACAAGAGTTTTCAAGGACAGATTCGTAAATCTTGGAAGATTTTATTCTTACAAAATCAATATTTGAGGTCCTTGAGAGTTAATTCACTCACGTGGGTTTCCTTGATTTCACGTTAATGGAGATTCTGTTATGTTCATACTCCTCTTAAACTCAATGCAAAATCAGTTTGATATTAAATAAAAGATTTTCAAATTTGAAAACAAGATATTAATGTTTGCACCAATTGAGTTTGGTAGCATTTAATTTCAAAGTGTTTGTAAAGTTAAAATCAATTTAAACACATTGACACATAAAATTTCCTCCATTTGAGGGCTATTAAAAGCTTAATCAAATTTAAGCACTAGCTCATTCCAATAAGATAAAAATATGCATCATTTCATTAAATAAAACCAATTGAAATGAATATGAGCATACTTTCAAAAATAAATCAGTTGTATATAAGATAGTCCAATTTAGAACATTATACAAATGACATATGCAACATCACTAAAAAGTACTCCACTTCAATTTGTGCACACATAAAAAAAATAGGGATACTCAATAAAACAAGTGATGTAAATCATGTCCTCATATATATGTAAAAAAATATCATCAAAATCATCTCATGTCACACATACCTTATTTATTTTTTTTACTCTACTTCACTTTATGTTTCATATGATTATTTTATATGATGTATCATGTGGGCATGAGAAATGTGTAAAGTGAAACTCTTTTGAGATTTTGTTGGCATCATTCTATATTTCCTAACACTTATATAGATATATTATAATCCTAAAAAATCACTTAATGTTAATGAAGACTTTTTTCGACCAAGAAAATGAAAATCACTATGAACCAAAATCAATAGCACTATGACATACATATATGGGAAGTATAATTGTCATCATGACATGCATGAAAGGAAATTATTCCATTGTGGACTGCAAATATTAAAAAATAACCATTTATTTGATATAGCAAGCTTCTTTTAAATACTTAATATTCTTGTATAAATTATTAGTTTTTTAGTAGTGTTGATTAATAATAACGAAATTTATCCTATTTGTATTATTTTTTAAAAGTTGTCATCTTTATTGCATTAGAGCTAAACTTATGTATAAGTGGTTTCCCACTACTCTTCCACATGATAGGGATTGGTAAAAAAGATTGGCCTATATTTAATGGGGGTGTTAAGTGTCATGTTGTAATATCCCGGACGTCACGACTTAGTAATGAATTTTCTCATGTATTTATGAGATATATTTTAGGGCTTAATTAGTATTATTTATATGTTTATTACTCGTGTGAATTATTCCGGGATCATGAGGTAATATTTTTCAGTTTCGCAGTACAATTAGTTTTTTTTATTGAGTCACATATAACTTTTAGTATTTTGGCTCTAACTTTTGCTACCAACGTCCAATTTCAATGATCTTTATATATTCGGAAAGCTTAGACTGAGACCTACAACTTTCATATTGACCATTTTTCTAAATTTTTATTAGAATAAGGTAAAAAATTATTATTTTTTTGGTCAGGCTGAATAATGAAATTCATGATTACTCTAAATTATAACATATGTTATAAAATAAGAGAGAAATAGAAGAAGAAAGTACCTTGTAAAGCTGCAATATTTTCTTATTAATTTTAAATTATAAATTATAATAGATGCTCTCTATTTATAGACAGAGATTATGTTAAGATTGTTATCTCTAAGTAATGTGGGATAAACTAAACTTGTAAATATTAAAATGAGGGACCATATTATTTACAATAACATATGATTAATTTAAAATATTATTTTAATTATAAAAATCTTTCTCCTATACTATATAAGGATCACTACTCATTATCTTCTCTCATCCCTCACGTTTTCTACATAGCAAAAAACCACCAAGTTTTTTCTTTCATCCACGCCTATCTTTGGAAGAAAATGAGATCTTCTTCAAGCCACTCTAAGTAAGTAAGCTCTTTACTCCCCTTCTTGTATTTTCGAATTTAAACTTGAATGTTCTTCATTTTCGTTTTTGAATCCATGAAAGAGTTGACTCTTTTTGACTTCATTTGGCTTGAATAATAATCCTAGGGTGAAAATCTAGGGATTAGATGATGGTAGAACAAGTAAATAGCTTGGAATTGGTTGAAATTTCCAAAACCCCAAAAGGGGGCTCATGGCCGAATTTTATACAAGGAAATAATAGTTTGATTTTTATTTATTTTTTTTTGATTTGGGAATTGAAAATATTACATATATGATGTATTAATGTGTATTACTCGATAACATAATGAATGGTTGATGATGGAATTTTATTGCTAAGGCCGAAATTTGGAGGATGATTGGAATGTTTAATTTGTGATTATGATACATGAAGAAACATGGGTGAGATATTTTGAAATTGATGGATCTTCTAATGGGTTAAGGATGCTTATGGCCGAATGTTAGGGGTTGCATGCTTGGCATTTGAAACTTTATGTTGAGTCCAGTGATATGATGAGCATGTGAATAAATACTTTAATGAGTTTTACATTATTAATAAGATCATAATATATACTTAATACATGTAGTTTGTACATGAGAAACGATTGACTTCATGATTAAATATTGATATGTATTACAATTAAGTCAAGGTGTTAAGCTAATGTTTTACGCTTTAATTTCAAGTCAATTGCTATAAAATGATTTTGGTTATGTTTGAAGTCTATATTTTGAGTTTAGAATTTATAAACATGTTTAAGTATGTGTTTAGATATAGAGTTTATTTATATGGTTTACAAAAATATAATTTACGTGAATGTTTACGGTTATGCTTTGCGTATATACTCTATGTTTTGATTCAAGTACACATTGTGTCTTTACAAATTAGATTGTAAGGTTTAAGTATATTAATATTGATGATACTTATGAAAGATGAGTAATGTATAAATAATTACATCATGTAAGTTGTGTGTTTAAGATTGATAATTTATTGATGATATTGATGAGTGGTAAATGTATCACTATTTCCCACCCATTTGACCTAATATTTTATATAGTTTCTTGAGTTTTGTGAATATTTTGATGTGTTTTGTGTTATTTTGTAGATAAATAAAGTTTCAGGACTCTCTAGAGGTGATTCGGGGACAAAACAGTGAAAAACGGACAAAAATGGTAAAATGGTAATTTGGCATGTCGCGACGCGCAAGCCTTCGGCGTCGCAACCGCTAACGTGCGCCGGACCTCGCTAACGTGCACCAAAGTCTGCTAACGTGCGCTGAGACATGTGGACCAATCAGATGGATTCTGCTAAAATGCGCCGGCTTGCTAACATGCGCCGAATTTGCTAAGTGCGCCTGCAACGTGTCAACATTACAACAAATCATGCTAACGTACGCTGGACACTTGTCACCATCACATGCTGCCGATAATCGCCATCGCCACGTGTCACATACGTGTCATCCATGTGTCAGCCACGTGTCAACCACATCAGTCACATGCCAAGTCAGCTTGCCACGTGTCAGCCATATCATCATCAACCAATCATCTTATGCCACGTGTCATAATCACACAGTGCCGGCAATCAACATCACCACGTCAGCACAATCATTGAGTTGCCGATGCCCTCTGCCACGTGTCACCTTATCGTGAATCCAAGTGCCACGTGTCATTGCCTCCGCAAGGCACGCCGTAAATCACGGCGCGTCGCGACGTGTGAAGCCTGTCGACGCCTATAAATTCAGCTCGAAATTTCAGTTTCAGAAGTACCTTCATCTCTATAATTCCTTGAGAATACTAAGGAGTTTGTATCTAATTTGTTTAATTTCAGTTCTGTAATTAATTTTATTTACTTTTTTGTAATAGTAATTTACTTTCTTTACTTTTTCAGTTTTTATTATTCAGTAATGAAGAGGTAACTTCCCCCTGCTAGGGTGAAAGGTAAAGCTTTTATTATTGCTATTTAGATTAATTTCCATTAATTATAATATAATAACTATTTAAAACTTGACTTAATGAGGATACCGCTATATTGGCCGGTTGGTAATTGATATTAAATTGGTTTTAACCTGACTAAGCAATGATACCGCCTGGTTGGTCGGTTGGTAATTAATTATTAATTTGACTTAATCAGGTTACTGCCTATATGACTGGTTGATAATATCACACAAGTTAATATATTTTATTAAGGGAGATATCTAAAATAGTAGTAATAAAAGTGGATCATTTAACCCTAGCATTTTCTTTTATTGTACTTTTTCCTTTTTAATTTCTAGCATTTACTTTTCAACATTTTATTTTATGTCTTTTATTTTAAGTTTTTATTAGTTATAAATATGTGTCGTAGCTAAGCCCGTTATCTGGGGTTGTGATGAATTCCAATATCACCGGTTTATAATGGGTTATTTTATAGTTTGGGTAATATAAAAGTTTACTTATTAAGTTTTAAGCTTAATGCTTATTGTTAACTGGCCACTAATAAGATTGATCGGGTAAACTTAAAATAAACTTGACAAAGGAATTTTAGGTTTCAGCCTTAGACCTAATAGCCCACGATCTTCCTTGAGAATACATAATCCTGTAATAGATTTCCTTACATGATAGACATATACATGTTGGGCGGGGGTAGCCACAATTGGAACTTAATCTTAATGAATTCAGGTAACTTGGTTGACATAAACATATGATTTAATTGGGTTACAAGTAGAATGCAAGTTGTATTTTAAATAATTAAACAATCTGTTGGTGATGTAATATATATTATAGTAATTTATATTGGTAATCATGTGAACTAATTTATGAGTATATCAAACGTAATTTAGAAATATAGATTGACAGTATGCATGTATGGAACACGTACAATTCACAATAGATTAGATGAGCACAAATTACAAGTGATCATGAACAGTCATGTAACACAAGTCAGGCCATAAGGCCGTTTTGAATGTTGTTTTGATGTGGCAATGTATAAATTATATAGATAGGTTTCCCTACGGTACTGGTCAATGATCCATGATTACATGGAGTTTAGGATATACATCATGCCAAAAATTTTATAACAAGCCAATTAGGTTTAGTCACACATGTGTATTATGTACAAGTTTGTATGCACGTATGTGTGTTAGTTAGTACAGTTTGAATCATTATTTTTGGGCATGCATAATGATGAGAACCTGTCTAGAACAAACCAAGAAAACCCATACGGGATTGAAATCATTCCCAAGAAAGCCAAGACAATTTTTGTTCAAACTCCAAACCTCTGAAAAACAGGTAATAAAAACCTAGAGTGCTAATGGGGGCACCACAAAGGCACCAAAATTTTGATAAGCCAAATTTAATGAAAACAAGTTGATGATTACACACAAGCTCATGAAAATATGTATTTTATTAAAAGATAGTTTGTTTTAAAAACAGAGGTAAAGTTAGCCTTTTATAAGGAGATTTTAACCAAAACCCTGGCCCATAAATAAGAAAAGATAAAACTACCCACACGCCAATATGCGTGTATCTAAAACTAACCTAGGCTAACCCTACGTGCATACCCATGCATGCTTAACATAAATCCTAAAAAAAATAACCTAAATATCATGCTAATACAAATAAAAGGGCCGAATTAAAATAAATATCAAGCCCAAATAAAATAACAATAAACAAACAAATAAATGCGCTAAAGAATGCCTAAGTATCAGACTGCTCCACGGCCTGAATAAGGTTCACCCTCATAGGACGTCCATCTTCAAGCCCATAGTTAATGTAATAGAGGCTCGTACTTGAAGTTATCAATAGTCAGATATGACCCTCTGAACTAGTCCATGCATTACTTTCTGGATCCTCTTAGCTCGAGACCTAGTGATTAGGCCTTCTGAAAGTGCCTTCAAAAGAGAGAAACCTCTGGAAGTCCAACTTGCAAGATAGACTTCAAAAGAGAGAAACCAAGCTTGATTCAACAAGTGAAGAAGTATGTACATGGAATTAATGGGCTTGGCCTATGCAAAATATCTTATTTTACGTTGGGCTTAATTTATTTTGTTAGTTATTTAGTCTATTCATATATTAATGTAACATGAGTCAAAGTATTAAGTTGTTTGTATAAGGCCAATGATAAATCATTGTTTTAATGTTAGTTTAGGGCTTAAGTAAATGGTTGAGCATGTGGCCCAATGGGTTAAGTTAGTCATGAGGGGATTTATGTAGTTTTTATATTTTGATCGTAACTTTCTCATCTGAAATCCAATTTTGGTATACATGAGTTATAGTATATTCTGGATTTAAATCAATCCATATATGATAATCTAATAGACTGATATGAATTTTTTTGTCTAACATATATTAAAATAATTTTTTTTTTCTGGGTCCAGTTTTATATAGTTGCATCATAAAAGGTGCTTCCATTCCCATGTCTCCACATGAACAATCCCAGATCAATGTCATTATACATTTATGGAATGGATCGCAACTGTAGATAAACCACAAACAAATTACTCATCTTTATTTGCTCACTACAGACTATTTTAGATTACTAATTTTAAACTTAAATCATTTTGTGTATGACACTCATAAACTAAGTCTGGAAATACATTAGTAATAATGGGTATGCATGATAATTTATAATATGAAAAAAACAACCGATAAATGAATAAAAACATAGTGTATTATTATAATAATAATCTCGTTTACAGATTACATGATGCTCTAAGACATATATCCCAACATCACACACGTGTTGTGTTCATACAACATCTTGGAAGGTTATTTTTTGCTACGGTTTTGATTCCAAGTAAATTTTCAAAAATTTTAGTAATTCAAAATCGATTTTGTTTTCCCTGGAGCATGGCACAAAATTTATTTATAATAGTAATTCATCTAAAATTCGCAGATATATATATTTATTAAGAATAATTATGCATGCTGCATGTTTTCAACTCCATTTTTCCCAGTATGAGATTTTATTTCTATATGTTTATTGATTTGCATATTTTTATTTCTACTAGTTTTGATGCATGGGTTGATATTGTCATAAGTCATTTTTAACTTTTCGAAATACAATTATGTACAAGAATTTAGGTTGCTTACTAGATTTTCAGTTTTGCATTTTGCATGTAAATCCCTATGATGAGTCTCATTTGGAGACACTACCTTTTAAGTCACGGAAGTCGCGGGAAACGGACGTCGGAAGGGGAAATTCAGAATAAGTGTGTCAAAAGATTCAATTCACATGTTCACTGCTTTCATTCGTGCTGCGTTCGTTAACATGTTCGAACCTCAAGCAGATTACGGGCGTTCGTGTAGCATTCGAATCAGCGTTCGAACGGTGTCGGTACTTCTGGTTTTGCTGCTAGCCTCATACCCAAGCCCAATTAGCCCAACAAAGCCCATTAAATCACTTCCCTAAAAAATCCACACATTAAACACATGGTGAAATTAAAACAAATCTAAAAAATCACATACCAAATTAAAATAAATCAAATAAAATATAAAATATGTCCCTACCTAAATAAAACAAATCTTGTCCCCAATCAAATATAAATTTTCCTTGTAAAACACTAATTGGTCCCTTTCCTTTTCAAACATGGATTCACCCTTGCCTATAAAAAAGAAGCCTTCACCACACATCCAAACCCTAGCTGATTCACACAAAAAGACTCCTAACATTCATGCATAACAAGCCATAAGCAACAAAGAATTCTCTTATCCTCCCTCACTCTCAATAACCGAAAATCATAAAATCAAAAAGCCCTCATTGCCGCAACAAAACTACTCCCGTACAGCCCCATTGCCATGACCAAAACTACTCCCATACAGCCCCTAAAACCACCGAAACAGCAGCTATTCACAGCCTTTACAACCACCGAAGAGCCCCTGAAAACACCCCGACATTCACCGAAATCTATACCCCAAAACAGTGGCCTAAAATCACCTAAAACAGTGAACAAAAACTGCACTTTAAAACCCTTAAATAACCACACAAAACAGCAGTCTCAACCCCCTTTTAACCGCAAAAGCAGTCCATCAATACACCAAGAACAGTGACCAGAAAATACAGTGAAAATAGCAGTAAAATGGAGTGAAAACAGCAGCCCGAGCAGTGAAAACAGCAGCCCGAGCAGTGAAAACAGCGAGGAAAGACGTGAACCAGTGAATCGGAGGAGCCGTGGAGCATTAACCCTTCCGACGACCGTGTACGGTACTTCCGAGAGACGATATAAAAGGTTAGACCTGAGGGCACCATCTTTTATTTATCTTTATTCATATTTTAATCATTTATCGAATTTTCTTCGCATGAGAGTCGTTGATTGATGTGTGTTGAGGCCCTTGAATGAATGGAAAATGTGTCGTCTCTTGTGGTATATAGGATGGAAACCCAGATGTAAATTCCGTAGCCGAATCTGAATGGACGGTAGTGCGGTCTGTACTTGGGATACAACTCCACGTACCACTTGAGCAAACGACACATATTTCGATATGTTTTATCTTGTTCGTTTGTTATCCGTATTTTATATTCCGTCATTTAATTTATGTACGATTATTTGTTTGTATTGATGATGTGATGCGCATGAGCTTAGTATGTTGGCCTAAAGGTTCCCTATTTGAGGGAAGAAAAGTCTGAAAGACTACCTTTACGACAATGCTTTGGCACGCCGGACAAAGTGTGTTTGATTGAATGTAATATATGTTTAATCAAATATGCGAAGTCTTATATTGTTGTCCTTATTTTTATATGCACAGTAACATAATGCGCATGGGCTAACTAAGGTGGATTAAAGGTCCTCTATTCGAGGGAAATGCCTGAAGGCTACCTTTACCACTATGTTTTGCCGCACCTTTTTTATTATGTCATTTACCCTTTGCATATCGTTGCTTTATTTACGCATGCAATGCATTCTTGTATGCATGGGCTAACTAGGGTGGATTCAAGGTCCTCTATTCGAGGGAAAATGCCTAAAGGCTACCTTTACCACGATGTTTTACCGCGCCTTTTTTTATTATGTCATTTACCCTTTGCATATCGTTGCTTTATTTACGCATGCATTGCATTCTTGTGCGCATGGGCTAACTAGGGTGGATTCAAGGTCATCTATTCGAGGGAAAATGCCTAAAGGCTACCTTTACCACGATGTTTTGTTGCGCCGGACGAGGTACACCCGATTGAATGGGAACGAGTTCAATCGGGCACACAGGGTCCTACATTGTGGATTTGCTTATCTATGTATGTGTCGCATCGTCTATCATGCACCAGGTCTGGTCTCGTTCGAACGCGTTCTCAAACGCTATACGAACACGAACATTCTATTTACCGTTCGAACGCGTTTACTAATGCTACTCGAATGCACACGTATTTCCTTTGTTTTATCATGCATCGGGTTTGGTCCCGTTCGAACGCGTTCTCAAACGCTACACGAACGCGAACCTTCTGTTTACCGTTCGAACGCGTTTACGAACGCTACTCGAACGTGCACACATTTTTGTTTTATCAGGTCTTGTCCCGTTCGAACACGTTATCAAACGCCACACGAACGAGAACCTTCTGTTTACCGTTTGAACGCGTTTTCGAACGCTACACGAACGCGCATACACTGAACTGAGTCTTTTTCATCACATTTCATGCATGATTGCTTCTTAGGTGATTTCTCTTGCATTATGTAATTAACCATGCCATTCCATTAATGACACTTTTACTGCTACCATCTACTTGTGTTCCCGCATTTATCCGTTTGACGTGTTCGTGAGATGGTATTCAAGCATGATTAGGTCGTTAGGATGTTACTTGTTTCTCAAGTATGATTTAGCCGCTAGTACGTTATTCCTCTATGCATGATTTAGTTATCTTCTTTCGCAATAGGTGTTCAACTTATGTTTAGGTTGTTATTTATTTTCCGCGTTTGATGATTCAACATATCATGAGATTATGGTGTGATATTGTATGTTTGTCGTTATGATGATTTATTTTATACATACGAACTTAGGAGTAAATTACCCCATTGGAAATATGTTGCTTAGGCTTGGTTAGATTATTGCACAAATCATTTCATTACAAGTGGCATAAGTAATGGACCATTCCGAACCCAATGGTTTGAGGTCTTCCCTTGCGAGGGGTGAGTGCTGCCTTAAATTATTTTTTCGGTTCACACCGGGTGGCGACTTCATGTTATTTTTCCGGTTTAGTCCCCCACGGGCTATTCCATACTCCCAACCGGGCCGCGAGCCCGAAACAACGTCGTCCAACATCTGTGTCCTACACTACTCAAGTGTAGTTGAGAAAAAAAAATATTTGGATAGATGTTCTCTTTACGGCGTCCACATAGGGAGTGTAAATTTCAACCTGAATTGATTCAACTCGTGTCGACTCGCACGTCGACGAAGTCAGGCCCACCAGGGGAAGCACAAATGAAGTTTTTCCTCTCTCATCTTGTTTTATATTATGATCAAGTGAGTTTAGTATAATTTTGAATTTTTAAATTTACAATAAGATAATAACATAAATTAGGCCGAATTTAAGAAAAACCCAAAAGTTTAGTATAATTTTGAAAATTTAAAGTTACAATAAGATAATTATGTAAATTCGAAAAATAATTTAACTTAGGCCAAATTTAAGAAAAGGCCAAATTTTTTGGTAAGATATTTTAAATGGGCATTGTTGTTGTACTTCAAAACTATTTTAGTCGCAAGTTGAGTTTTTGCCACTCCATCAAAATGCTAAATAAACACCTTACTAAGTTAATTTTCATTAATATGCCTACCCTCATTTGTTTCTAGTTGTTTTCCAAAATTTCAGTTGCTTTTGGTACAGAGGATCTGGTTCTCTAGCAGGCCATGCTCTATATAAATGCATATTAATAAAATTCCATTAATACCCGTCATCCACCGATCTTGTTCTCTAAATAAAATCTAGGTAAAAATGCAAAAGTGACCCTCTAACTTTCATGTTTTTTCATTTAAGTCCGTTAATTTTCAGTTTTGTCAATTCAGTCCTCTAACTTTCAATTTTTTTCAATTCAAGGCTCCGTTATAAATTCATCACTATTGCCGTTACAAATAACGGCAACATCAAAGTAAACGTACTTTGCTTGTTATTTAATTAATACCCTCAATTAGAAAATATAGGCAGACAGAGGAAGCTAAAGCAAAGTAAACGTACTCTGCTTGCATCTTCGAGATATTTTTTGTCAAAAGCACATATCCCAAGTTCAATATGACTTTTTGTCAAAAAATTATAAAAATTATAACCAGTGCTAGTAACGAAGATATGTATTTATTATAAGAGATTAAGATAATCAAATGTTTTACTTACTATAATTAGACTCGAATCGATTGATTCAATTGTGTTATTTCCAATCCTTCAAAAAAAAAAAAAAACACGAGACGATACATTTTTACACTGCAGTTGATCAGTGGACCCTAGCGACGAGTGTGGAAAATAATTATACGCAACTTATTTAGCAAAAACTTAATGGTTAGACATTACAATACATGCGATTGCACATAATCAAAAGTATTGGTTGTCATCAAATGTAATGCCACATCATCCGAGAATGTCATCATGCCACTCAAAAGATGGAGAAAATCTATCATACAACAGAGGTAGATTTTAGTAAATGACGTCAAATGTGATACCGCGTTGTATGGTATATTTTCTCCATCTTTTGATTCGATGGAGAATAACACAATCGAATCATTCGATTCGAGCCTAAATATAGTAGATAAAACATTTTAATCTCTTATAAAAACACATATCTTCGTTACTAGCACTAGTTATAATTTTTTGACAAAAAATCATATTGAACTTAAGATATGTGTTTTTGACAAAAAATAGCTCGAAGATGCAAGCATAGTACGTTTACTTTGCTTTAGCTTCCTCTATGTGCCTATATTTTCTAATTGAGGGTATTAATTAAATAACATGCAAAGTACGTTTACTTTGCAGTTGCCGTTATTTGTAACGGCAACAGTGATGAATTTATAACGGAGCATTGAATTTACAAAAATTGAAAGTTAGAGGACTGAATTGATAAAACTGAAAGTTAACGGACTTAAATGAAAAAACATGAAAGTTAGATGATCACTTTTACATTTTTACCTAAACTCTATTAGCATTTTGGTTGAGTGGCAAAAGCTCAACTCTTTAGTCCCATCTAAAAAAAAGGCTTACATTGTAAAGGACAAATTCCGCTAAATTCAAAGCCCAGGAAGCCCCTCTTGGCCTGCATTGAGTCATGTCCCTGCGAGTTTGAAAAACAACTAGAAACAAATTATCTTGAGACTTGAATTAATCATTCTTAAACTTATTTTAAGCATAAATATTAACACATAAAAGCAAATCTCTTGAATGTCAATATCAAGCATTGCCTGTACTCGCAGAACCAAAAACTTATCCTTCGAACGTCGATTGAAAGCAGCTCATGACACAGGGTCTGATCCCAAATTTGGTACATATCCTTTTCTTTTTTATGCCAAATAGTTTCTTGAACAACAATAAATTTTGCATTTTAATAATCGAAATTGAGAGTGGCAGCTAATTGGATCTATCTCTAGTCTTAGTGATTCGTAATTAATTAATTCTTTTGCACACTTTGTTTCTTCTTAGAACGTTCTCTTACATTTCTATCCATGAAAGAAACGTTGGCTAATAAAATTGTACGTGATGATCAACCCAATGCCTTTATTTTATCATTAGAAGTGTAAGATATGTGTATCCTTTTGCCACCTATAGACTTAGACTTGATCAATTCAATAAATTTATGTGGTTATTTTTTTCGTATGTAATGAATCATCCAATTGATGTAGTTTCCACCAATCTTTGTAGGAGCCATTTATTCCATGAACTCTGTGTGCGTGTGCACTAAAAGAAAATGGACCTTTAGCGTCGAAATTTTTTTCGACGCTAATAAATATTTTAGCGTCGAATTTTAATTTCGAAGTTAAAAGGTAAATTTTTAACGTCAAAAAACTCTTTCAACGCGAATCTAATTTCGACACTAAAGATTCCTTTAGCGTCGTAATTTAATTTCGACGTTAAATGTTAGAACCTTTAGTGTCGCAATTTAAACTCGACGCTAAAGGGTAGAAGCTTCAGTGTCGCAATTTAAATTCGACATTAATGGATTGACTTTTAGCGTCGAAATAGTTGTCCGATGCTAAAGGTTCTACCCTTTAGCATCGAACAACTCTTTCGACGCTAAAGGTGCAACCTTTTAACTTCGAATCCTAATTTCGACGGTAAAAGGTAAACCTTTAGCTTTGAAATAAAAATTCAACACTAATTTTAGAAGGCGAGAGTTTTTTTTTAAATATTAAAAAAATAAAAAATAATATCATTTAACGTTGAACAATTTAATTCGGTACTAAATCATAAACCTTTAGCGTCAGACTTTATTTTCGACGTTACAGGGTAAATTTAAAATTTTTAATTTCCCGCCTAATAAAATTAGATTTTAATTTTTTGACATTTTGCGATGAATATTCGACCCTAAAAGTCAAAAATTTCGACGCTAAAGATCAAAATTTTGGCGAAAATAATTCCCGCTAATTGAGAACCTTTAGCGACGAAATAGACTTTCGTTGCTAAATATTATTTTTTCCCTATAAATTCATTTGCTTTTTGATTTCTCATATTCTCACTTTCTTTCTCTCATACTTTTATTTCCTCTCTAAATTTTTTTCCTTAAGGGTTTTGTTTCATTTTTTGTATTTTATGTTAACATCCAATGTTTTTATTTTATTTTATTTATTTTTTTGAATATGAAGATGAAGAAATGGTGGAAATGAAGATGGTGATCAAAATGAAAAACAAATGAAAATCAAGATGGAGAATATGAAAGTGAAGATGAAGAAAATATATAGAAAATCATAATTTATCATTTTGTTTATTATTTTATATTTTTGTTGTGATAAATTTTACAATTTTAATTTTTTATAATAAATTTATAATGATGTTCTTATGTTTTCTAAAAATTTAATTATTTTTGTAATGAAATTTAGTTTGAAATTAATTTGTAATGTCAATTTTGTTATAATTAGTTTTCAAAACTAATTATAACAATTTTTTTATTTTAGTTTTACTTTTTTCACCTTTAGCGTCGAAATACTTCGTCGGTAGAGGTTTTCGGCATTGAAATGAAATTTTGACGCGAAAGTTTGGTCGAGGAAGGTATTTAGCGTCAAAAACCAATTTCGACGCTAAAAGTAAATACTTTTGTTTTCAATGCTAAAGATAAATACTTTTAGCGATAAAACATTTCGTCGTTGAAGATATATTTTTAGCGTCGAAATCGGTTTTCGACGCTAAATACTTTCATCCACTAAGTTTTCGCGTCAAAATTTTATTCCGACGCAGAAGACCTTTAGCATCAAAATTTTGACTTTTAGCGACGAAATATTTTGACGTTAATGGTCTCTTTTCTTGTAGTGGTGACAAATTTGGATTCAATATTGAGTTGAGCTGAATTGTTTTAAACTTTTCGTAATTTTTATCACATATATATTAATAGTAATGAACGGTAATATTCAATTCTATTTAAAATATTAGCCAATAAATAACAATCATCACATATATATATATATATATATATATATAAAACTAAATACAAATTTCATCTCAAAACAAAATCCCAATCCAAATCCATGTGTCATATATTCTCAAATATGAATAAAATAGGGAAAGGATCTTCAAAAATCTAGCTTACTAGTTTTAGAGTTAATTATTCGAGTATATTCACAAATGACAAAATTAACAACTCATTAAGAGATCCGTCCTTTGTCTCTTTTTAATTGGACTTGAGTTTTGATTATAATAGATTTTGGCAAAATTTCATTGGCTATATGAGCTAATTTTACTGCTACAAGTAAGATCCATTATGTAGTTGTGCTACGATCAAAACTAAAGATTATGTTATATTTCAAATTAATTAATTTGATATGGAATATAAAATTTAATAACATATATAGCAACAAGACCGAAGTGTTATATGAGATTATTAAGATAAATTTCATTCTTTTCGATAGCCCAAAACTCATATGAATAAATGTAAATTTTATTTATTTTTTTAGCCCCAACTCTCTTTTGTACTTAATAACCGTCCCACATTAACTGAGAATAATAACTGATTAATTATATAAATATTAGTCAGCCGTAAACTTTTAAAATAACATTTGAATATCAGTTATACTCATGAGGTTATATGTAGTATTATATCCAAACTCATGACCAATGACAGATATGAAATTTGGGTGGTCTTTGGCAGACTCCTGAAAATGAGTCATTTGTCTTGAGAAAAAATATACGCAAAACCTCATATGATTAATTAAACCTTTAATCAATAGCATAAAATGAAAGACAACTAACAATCAACGAACAATCCATAAATAAAATAGAGTAAAATAATTAAAAAACATAATTTTTTTTCTAATCTAACAATAGATCCGTACATATTCAATGATTATGCAACATCGAAATTAATCTGATCGGGTGAATGAAGAAAGAAAACGAAGAGGGGATTGAGTGAACGGTTCAATTATAATTTTTTTTTTTAAAACGACCCGTCTAGAAACAAAATCGAGTAAAATAATTAAAAAACATAAATTTTTCCTAATCTAACAATGGATCCGTACATATTCAACGATTATGCAACATCGAAATTGAGGGAATTGAGTGAACGGTTCAATTATAATTTTAAAAAATTAATGCGTATGAGAGACATAAAAATTCACCAAGAAGCACTGCTATACTATCACTCGCAGCCTCTCTAAATCACAATTTTTTTTCTTAATTTGTTATCTGATATAATGATATTAGGGCAAAAATGATAGGAGGCTTATTTTAATAGTAAATTGGATCTAAAAAATTTATTAGAATGGATGCTTATTTCATTGGCCTAAAAACGACAATGAGAGGTTTATATGAATTGATAACTAGGCCTAAAATTTATTAGAAACTAAGGGCCTTGGCCAGTGGCTTAGGCTGCCTAGGATCCAAAACCGACCCTGTTCATAACGAGTAAGATCACACTACCTTATCACTGGACAGTAATAGGAAAAGATTTGTCATTAGAAGCCTAAGGTAATCATTGATCATCAACTCCTAAATTAGCTTTTGTCTACGAATTAGGTCCTTAAGCTTCTCTATAGTGTGTAATTTTCTTTCCCCTTCTTTAACTTGTTGATAATAAATCTCGCTTTAGGCTAGGCCTCATTAAAATTTTGAAAAATATCCCTAATTCGATGTATATTAACCCTAAAATGATAGTAGTAATTCATCTAAATTTTCAATTATGTTATATGATGGTTTTATGTAAATATCCAGACGCGTCGGTCCTAACCCTAATGTTGTTTCAATGTAAAGGAGTATATATTAAAGTTGTCATAATCATATATTGCCTGCATTTGATAAAATATATGATTTAAATCATCTCATCATTATTACCTCCAATATATATATATATATATATATATATATATATATATATATATATATATATATATATATATATATATTTCACATTGTAAATCGATGCTTCATCCGATTCACGTTGTCGATGATTCATTCCAGCTTGTGGTAATTTGCCACGAAAGTCTTTTTTTGAAAACAGCATTTTACATGATGACAATCATAAGATTAAATTTGATAAAAAAAAATGAAACTTAAATTTGATAATAAAGTGAAACACTTGACTTATTTAACAACTAGGGTTTGTCTTAATAGTAAAAACTTTGGCTTAGTGTTTGTTTATTGTCAGGTTAAAGATTCAAATCCATTAAATACATTTTCGAATTTCATTAGGTGCATTTCCTTAAGATCATGTCTCCCGATGTAAATTTCTTAAGGCACGGGACATATGTCTCCGAAGATTAGATGTACATAACTGAGTCAGACACCTTAATTATCCAAAAAAAAATAAAAGAAAAGAGAAACACTTGGCACATTTTGTGGTCATTTAAGCTTAATCTTCAATTATTGTCGATGACTCTTGACAATGAATATAAGAAAATGCTGACAAAGAAAGACAGGAACCTTTTGTACACCTCATTGAAGAATTTGGATAATCAATTATTACTGCTCATTTACATCTTTTTAAACACAATTGGACATAATCTTTCAATTATAAGCTCTTCTTTTCACATATTTTATTCCTTTTGTTCTTTGTATTTTGGCTTATGCAAAGTTTAGATCAGCAAGTAACCCTGCGTGTTCTACTTAATAAAAAATATATCATATAAATAAGGGTGGGCACGGTTCGGTCCGATTATAATTTTTTTTTATAATTATAATAATTATTATTTTTTTTTAAAAGTAACTATAAGATTTTTTTTAATTAAAAAATTATAATTATTTTTAATTGCCGGTTCAGTTCGGTATAATTTAATTTTTTTTCAATTTTTTAATAATAACAATAAAAAATAAAAAAAAATTAATAATATTCAACGAATCTAACATTTACTTAAGTTTTATATACTATAACTCTTTTAATGATCACAACTATACCAATAAAAGTTTTTCATAAGATATAATCATCATTTAAATTATTCAAAATGTAAGAAGATAAAAAGAATAATAACTAGAGCAAAAAATTATAAATATTTCATGAAATTAATTATCACTAAACACTAAATAAAATAAATAATGTAACAAATATAATTATAAACTGACAACATAATATGATTAAATTTTAAAAAATTCAATAATTAAATTATTCAATTAATTCATTTTTTGTTTGGTTTTTTAATAAAAAAATTATTCTAATTCTATTCGGTTTCGTTTTTTAATTAAGATATCGAAAAATTATTTTCAAAAAAAATAATATCGGTTCTATTCAATTTTTCAGTTTCAAATATTTTTTTATCCACCCTCCATATAAAGGAATAAGTTTCAGCTAAAAATGCTGTCATCGTCTTATTTTATTTGGAAAAATCTTTCCCAAAATTAGGAAGAGATGTGTGCACACGCGCGTGGGTATTTAAAAATTGCTGATTGATAATAACTAATGAATAAAAAACAACAAGATGATATAACAAATTACAAAAATGATACACTCACACATATTTTCATTTAAAATTTTACAAACTCTCTCACTGTAGCTACAGTGATCTACAGTAAATTACTGTAGCTACAGTGAGAAAGTTTGCAAAACTTTAAGTGAAAGTATGTGTGAATATATCATTACTCAACATATTATATTTTGTCCTTATGTGCCATCGAATTAATCGCAGTAAAATTGGAAAACAGCTTTAGAAATTGATCTAGCCACTATCACTTCCCATGACTCTAAGGAGTGTGGTTTGGTAAATAGATTATGATTTTATTGTCAGGTTTCGAGTTCGAGTTCAGAAGATGTATTTTTTGTAAGAGTCTGAGACAACTAGAGATTTTACCTACTCTACTTAAACTCGAAGCGGGTGATTCAACGGTGAGATTTCCAACATTTCCAAAATAAAACTATGACAACCTAGAAAAATATTGAAATGTATTTATAATTGTTGATTTTTTTAACTAGAAAGAACCATTTGTGTGGATTTAGACCCACACAAAAAATAAAATATTGAGAGACCAAAGTCAAAGAAGAAAATATTTCACTAATGGGGCGGCCACAAAATCAAAGCTTTAATTATTGACTTGTGAATTTGTGGTTTTGAAGCTTTTTTCTAGGGGCAGTTGAATATATAAAGCTGCTTGTTAGCAAGTGATTTCTGTGAAGCACAACTAGATTTTATTACTTTTCATGACAAAAATTTGTGGCATATGATGCATTCATGCTTCCAGATAGCATAAGTGGATGGAAATTTAAACGAAAACACTTTGTGACTTGTTACATTCAGAAGTCTGGATAAGGTTTGAGTTAATTATTCAAATAGTTCATGTATTTTTAAAATTTTTCACATTTTAGATTTGTTATTAAATAATATCACAAAAATATTTAATTTTGAAAAGTTATATTGATTAATTGAGTAGCTGGCCTACACCATAGGGACTAAAAGAGAATTTGTCAATAAAAGTTGATATTGCTGTAGCTAACTAGTTGATGTTTTGACTCACGGGCACCTTGCGTTTGCTTTTGATCTGAGTGGAAAGTAAAAGGCTATATGCCAATGACAATTCACAAACCCTAATGGCAAGGACATCAAATTTCACCAGAAGAATTCAGTTTTTTAGCGTCACTAAAGATCGATACTAAACAAGGCAAATATCGACAATAAAATTTCTAGCGTCGAAAAAAACAATGTAGAAAATGGATGTTAAAATCTGGTCGATGAAAGATTTTAATATTGAAAATCATCCGACGACGTTAAATATTTATGCGTCGCTATTATCGTCGCCAAAATCTATAATAGACGATACAAAAATTTTACAATTCAGCGTCGATAAGTAAAGGCAGCACTAAATATCATTATCTTTTAATGATAAAAATATGTGGCGTCGCTAAATGTCTAATATATTTAGCGTCGAAATTTATCTTGTCGACGCTAAAGTAATACATTTAGCGTCACTTCTTTGGCAACGCTAACAAATTTTAAAAATAAAATATTATTAAAATATATTTGTAATTACTGAGTAATTACAAATATATTTGAATAATATTTTATTTTTTTAATTTTTTTTAAAATGAAATTAAAATAATAATTATATATATAAAATAAAAGTTGTATTACATTAAGAAATCATGTAGGACGATTGGTCGAGGTAGGCGCTGCATCTGTCGGGCCTGGAGGAACAATGGAGGTTGTTCTTGCAGCATTACTCTGAGCAAGCGATCTCTCCATAAGCGCCCACAAGGTCGCCATTTCCCGATCGTACTCCTGCTTCAACCTTTTTATCTCTTTATTTTACATCTTCACTCGGTCTTGAGTCAGCTTTAATCGCTCCATCAAGATTATGACCTCTTCTGAGGAGTTGGACGATCGATAAGTAGCCCATGTCGTCTTCCAACGAGTGCCAAGCCCGATGTTGTAAGAGGTGGTATTTTGTAACACCTGATGCGAAAGGTCTTCATTAGCCAAATCATGATTGCCTTGCGTAAGGGTCTGTGTCTGGA
>SKCR01055198.1:0-45184 GCA_019454045.1 Zanthoxylum bungeanum | reverse complement strand
AGTTGAGGAGCTTTAAACCTTCCGATCTCCGTGAAACGCAAGTCCGAAAGTCGACAAAAAGGTTAGACCTGAGGGTATTTTTTACATCCGTTTTCAGTTGTATTTTTATTATTTATTGAGTTTCGTTTGCATGATTATTATGGAGTGATGCATGTTGTGGCCCTTGAATGGATAGAAAATGCATGTATTGTGGAATGATGTATGTTGTGGCCCTTGAGTAAAACGGAAAATATGTCGCCTCTTATGGTATATAGGATGGAAACCCGGACATAAATTTCATAGCTGATTCTGAATGGACGGTAGTATGATCTGTACTCGGGATATAACTCCACGTAACACTTGAGTAAACGGTGCATATTTCGTTTTATGTTGTTTTGATTTGTTTATTATTCGCTACGTGATTTCCGCATGTTATTTGTTTATGTAATGATGTGATCGAGCGCATGGGCTTAGTATGTTGGATTAAAGGTCCCCTATTTTGAGGGGTTAAAATCCTTTACAATGATGCTTTGCCGCGCCGGTTGATGTATATTCGGTTGAATGTGAGATGTGTTCAATCGGGTTACGAAGTCCGATGCTATTGTCTTTATTTTTTATATGCATGATGTGATCGAGCGCGTGGGCTTAGTAAGTTGGATTAAAGGTCCCCTATTTTGAGGGGTTAAAATCCTTTACCACGATGCTTTTCCGCCGCCGCGACGGTTGATGTATATTCGGTTGAATGTAAGATGTGTTCAATCGGGTATACGAAGTCCGATATTATTGTCTTATTTTTTTTATATGCATGATGTGATCGAGCGCAAGGGCTTAGTAAGCTGGATTAAAGGTCCCCTATTTTGAGAGGTTAAAATCCTTTACCACGATGCTTTGCCGCGCCGGTTAATGTATATTCGGTTAAATGTAAGATGTGTTCAATCGGGTACGAAGTCCGATATTATTGTCTTTATTTTTTATATACATGATGTGATCGAGCGCATGGGCTTAGTAAGTTGGATTAAAGGTCCCCTATTTTGAGGGGTTAAAACCTTTACCACGATGCTTTGCCGCGCCGATTGATGTATATTCGGTTGAATGTAAGATGTATTCAATCGGGTATACGAAGCCGATATTATTGTCTTTATTTTTTTATATGCATTATGTGATCGAGCGCATGGGCTTAGTAAGTTGGATTAAAGGTCTCCTATTCTGAGGGGTTAAAATCATTTACCACGATGATTTGCCGCGCCGGTTGATGTATATTCGGTTGAATGTAAGATGTTTCAATCGGGTATACGAAGTCTGATATTGTTGTCTTTATATTTGTACGCATTGTAATGAAAAGCGCAATGGGCTTATGGTGTTGGACTAAAAGGTTCTCTATTTTGGGGAAGAAAAGCCAAAAAGGCTACCTTTACCACGATATTTGCCGCGTCTTTCATCTATTGATTGCATCATCTATCCTTGTCTTGGCTCGATCTATTATCATTGGTGTACCCATGTCATGATAACATTGGGAATTATTTCTCGTGGTATATAGGATGGAAACCCGGACATAAATTTCGTAGCCGATTCCGAATGGACGGTAGTATGATCTGTACTCTCGGGATACAATTCCACGTACCACTTGGAAAAAGACCCACGCACGTGTGTGTCAATTCTTGATATCTTTTCCGCATCACATCACGACATGTCTATTTTAGCGTATAGTTGTCTCTTTTTACCTTATGCATTTGTATTACCTCTTTAGTTATCTATTTCCATTATGCGCTTAATTTTCTTTCATTAATATACATGCTTGTAAGAATGTTATTTGTTTACGCTTCTGTGTCTACCAATGTGAAATTGTATGCTTCCCGTATGTCAATTTATCTTTATGCATGAATTCGGACATAGATTATATGCAAATAGGTTTTATGCAAATATGAAAATGTGTTATATGTAAACTTACATATGAGCTTTGTACCTATGCATGCAAACTTAGGAGTAAATTATCCTTGGAAATATGTTGCATAGGCTTGGTAAGATTATTGCACAAATCATTTTATTAAAAGTGGCATAAGTAAGGGACCATTCCGAACCCAACGGTTTGAGGTCTTCCCTTGCGAGGGGTGAGTGCGGCCTTAAATCTTTGTCCCGGTTCACACCGGGTGGCGACTCCATTATTCTCCAATTTAGTCCTGCGGGCTACTCCGTACTCCCAACCGGGCCGCGAGCCGGGACAGCATGCGTCGCTCAGTTTCTGTGTCCCACAGTCTGGCGACTCCACTGGGGATAGAGAATCGGCCCCGAAATAATATCTTGTAATATTATGATTTGTGCTTTAATTAACTGTGTCTACTGTGAGTTAAAAGGGGTTTAATCAAAGGCATATTGTTTAGGCTGGGTAATGGTTTAGTGTCTTCCTTCACTCACTACCTTTCTAGAAGGAAAAGCTGTGATGACACCTAGATAATCATCTACTTGTAACCTATTGTGATGGACTAATTTGGAGGACCCGTTTTTTATTCCTGTCACCAAGCGATAAGAGCCTAAGAGGCTAGGGTACTTAAGAGAGCCTCGCTCCACCCTCCCTCTGGGGAATCTACAACGGGAAATCCATCGGACAGTCAGTCACACACCATAACTCGTTTGCACGTACTGTAAGGTATAAAAAAGGTGCGCTCACTTGGTCGCTCGAACCCTTGAGTGGGGAGACCTAGTTGTAAGTAATCCTTCGCCAGTGAGAGTCTTTGTCTACACTCCCGCAAACCCATACGTAGACCGGAATTGTATGGCCTATAGCAGCTATTTCCTTGTGCTTGTGGACCATCCTCATTTGGATGCAGTTGGGCTTCTTGTCAGAAATGCGAACTTGTTGGGCCATTTAAACTGGGACGAGTTCGTATCCTATGACAATTGGGCCAAAAGCTTCTGAATTGTTGATGGGCCACTCTGTAGAAATTATTTATGTATGCTTGTGTTTGGGAACATTGCCGTTTGGATCCATTCGGACCTTTTGTCATGAGGTATGGGCTTGTTGGGCCATTTAAACTGGGACAAGAACGTATCTTACGATGATTGGGCCAAAATCTTCTAAAACGCCAATGGGCCATTGTATGTTTGTGTTTGGGAGCATTATCATTTGGATACGGTTGGACTTCTTGCCATGAGATGTGAACTTGTTGGGCCATTTGAACTGGGACGAGTTCACTCCTATGACAGTTAGCCCAAAAGCTTCTAAAATGATGATGGGCCGATTTGTGTGAAGATTTTAATGAGTTGATATATTCCTTGTATCGCATGCATCTCATTCATTTCATGCATACATATATCCTGTTAACACCCTCTGTGTCTAAAAGCCATCATAGATTCCCGTTGGGTTGGGGAAGAGTGAAGACTCACTAAAAGACCGGTAAAAAGATATAAGTACATCTGATAACGAGGTATCCCGGATAGATCAGTTGGAAAATGGTTTCGCCAAGATTACCGAACAGTTGCAAGCCTTGACTACCGCCATGGAAAATATGGATGTACCCCGTGCTGGGGGAAATTCTGTGAATACGAGGCGCGAGGAGCCTCCGAATGGGTTGGGGGATGATATCCCCACTTTTGATGATGACATGGCAGAGTATGCAACAGGCAGAGTGGTTGGGTCTCAGGCAGAATTTCAGAAGCTTCGGGATCAGGTTGAAACAGTTACCCGCAAAATGAGGGGTAAACATGAAGAGTTGTTAGATTATGAGGCAATGACCTTCGGAGAACAGCTGCCAGCTCAGTTTAAAATGCCCGACCTGGCCAAGTTTAATGGGAATGGAGACCCGATAGTCCATCTGCAGCAATATGTCTCAGTCATGAGTTCAGTGGGCCTATCACAGCGCCAAGTCCAAAATATGTTTGGGATGTCACTCGAGAGGGCACATGTGGTTTGGTATCATAGCCTTAAGAAGAAGGTTAAGGAAGATTGGAGGGAACTAGCTGATGCTTTTCTGAAGCAGTATGTTACAGACTTAGAGATTGATTTGTCACTCCGTGATTTTGAAAACAATAAGCAGAAGCCAGAGGAAAGTTTCAAAGAGTATGTGGATCGCTGGAGAAGCCAGCTTTTGAAAATGCAGACTCGGCCTTCAGAGAATACCAAATTAAATGATTATCAAGGGTACCAAGCCCTATATTTATGGTAAGCTGAGGAGGATGACCTCCATGATTACTGATTTCCAACAGTTGAGAGAGACTGTTATGGATATTGAAGAAGAGGAGGCTGAAAACAGAAATTTTTATAGCCAGAATAGAAGAACTTTTGGGGGGCCTTCTGAGACCAAGCCCGCTACTCCGAGGTCGCTACCGTCAAGAACAGGCGATTCTCCAATCTTGGTAGACCTTTGTCAAATGTGTTCGAGAAACTGAAAATACAAGGACTTCTAAAACCTTTGGAACCTAGGCCATTTCCGAACCCTGTACCACCGTACCTCAACCTAAACCAGTATTGTTACTTCCATCAAGAAAAAGGCCATGACACCGACAATTGCACCCGCCTTAGGCATGAGGTCCAAAACCTCATTGACTCCCATAAAATACCCAATCCAGAAAAAGAACAGCCCAACACACACATGAACCCTCAACCATAAAGCCACTCAACCACCCAGGCTTCTTGCATTGAGATAAAGGATAACAGTGAAGAACCATAGGCCAATGATGAAGGCAATGTTGCGAATGATGAAGTTATTCCTCCTAGTTTATTTGATCATGCATTTTTAATATAGACATTGATTTAGTCTACATGTTCGAACCATTTTTAAATGAAAATAAAGAAGTTCATTTCGCTGAATCTCTTCTGCAATATGAGTATATTTGAGAAAAGCATTCAACCTGGGTACTATGAAATTCAGTGATGTTTAGAACACGGGGAATTTTCGGAATAAGCAAGCAGAAAAGATAAGATAGCCATTCAGAAATTGGGAAATGGGAGTAGTGAGAATATCAGACTTGGAAGAGAATTAGTTCACCGAGCCGATCAACGTAGACAGATTGAAGCAGTGGCTTGCCTGAGGAAAAGAAGACTGAGCAGTCACCAAGAGAATTGGAAGAAGACCTAACCCGACGGAATAGGAACATTCATGCATGCATACACGTAACACATTTTGCATCCTTTTGTGTTTGTTTTGTTTTGTGTTCACAGGTTTTGAAGAAGAAAAGAGAAAGCGGCAAAGAACAAGCTAATCAGAAACGATGAAAGCACAGTATCGGATTCGGGTAATAATCCCAGGGTTGAGGCCCATTTGAGTTTGAGTTTTGGGTATGGCACTCTGAGGGCGAGGCCCACATTAGTTTCAGTATCAATCTTGCCAGGTATGGCAATCTGGGGGGTGAGGCCCACGTCATTATCAGTATCAGTCTTGCCGGGTATGGCAATCTGGGGGCGAGGCCCACGTCTTTATCAGTAGCTTGGGGATGAGTCCCAGGGTTGAGGCCCATATCAGTACCAGTTTGGGGGGCGAGGCCCCACATCAGTATCAGTTTTGGGGTGAAGCCCGCATTCAGTGCAATTCAGGAACAAAGCCCACAGTTAGATCAGGGAATAAAGCCCACATTCAGTGCAATTCAGGAACAAAGCCCACAGTCAGCTCAGATCGGGGATAAAGCCCACATTCAGTACAATTCAGGAACAAAGCCCACAGTCAGCTCAGTTGGGGATAAAGCCCACATTCAGTACAATTTAGGACCAAAGCCCACAGTCAGCTTTGATCGGGGATAAAGCCCACATTCAGTACAATTCATGGTCAAAGCCCACAGTCAGCTCAGATCGGGAATACAGCCTAGAGGAATAAAGCTCTCTCTCAGCACAGTTCGGGAATACAGCCCAGGAGAATAAAGCTCTCTCTTAGTACAATTTGGGAATACAGCCCAAAGGAATAAAGCCCACTTTCAAACCAGTTCGGGAACAAGGCCCAGGGGAATAAAGCTCTATCTTAACACAGTTCGGGAATACAGCCCAGGGGAATAAAGCCATCTCTCAACACAGTTCGGGAATACAGCCCAAAGGAATAAAGCCCACTTTCAAACTAGTTCGGGAACAAGGCTCAGGGGAATAAAGATCTATCTTAACACAGTTCGGGAACAAAGCCCAGGGGAATAAAGCTCTACCTTAACACAGCTCGGGAATAAAGCCTAGAGGAATAAAGCCCTATCTTGATACAGTTTGGAAAAAAGCCTAGAGGAATAAAGCCCACCTTCAATACAGCTCGGGAACAAGGCCCAAGGGAATAAAGCTCTATCTTTACACGGTTCAAGAGCAAAGCCTAGAGGAATAAAGCCCACTTGCAAAACAGCTCGGGAATAAAGCCCAAGAGAATAAAGCTCTCTCTCAACGCAGTTCGGAAATAAAGCCCAAAGGTCAAAGCATCTCAGGATAACAAGTAAGTTAAGCAACAGCTGGCGAGCCAGGTAAGTAGAAATGCATTGCATAACTTTGATAGGATTGTTCAAAGTCACACACTGCACAAGTCCCATCAAAGTGGGGGCGACTGTAGGCATTGCATTTTTGCATGTGAGTCCCTATGATGAGTCTCATTTGGAGGCACAACCTTTTTAGTGGAGGAAGTTGCGGGAAACGGTTGTCGGAAGGGAATCGGCATTTCATTAAATTTTATCCGCATGTTTACCTCCAAGCTCGCTCGTTGGACCTCCGTTTTAAAGCACCTTTGGCCTAAAAAAAAACCAGAGCCATTTAACCTTGGTCCAAACCCACTCACCAAACCAACACAACACCTAGCCCACCACACTTGGCCCACACGCCCAAGGCTCTCAAAATACAACCCAATTGAATTAAATATTAATTAAATAATATACCAAACTAAATAAAATATTAAAACATATACCAAATTAAATTAAATATTAATTAAGTCATATACCAAATATAAAAAAAACATGAAATATAATCATACCAAGTTAAAATCAATCAATCAAATATTATTCCTAATTAAAAATATTGTATTCCTCACTTAACAAATATTATGCCTAAACAACACAAATTAAATATACTAACTTCCTAATCAAGCCTAAATTTTTCCCCCCTCAATCTTGTATTTACCTTACTTGAAACCAAATCATATCTCCCTTTAATGAGAAGATCTCTTCCTTGTCAAGCAAGGACTCACCTATTCCCTTTGTCTATAAAAGAAACCTTTGACCAAGATATTCCCTCTCTCTCACACGGCATACACAAAGAAAAGAAACCCTAGCTCCTTCACGTAAAGCACCCCCCTCACGCCATAACTCCACATTCACGGCTCACCTCACAAATCGGCTCCTTCACCACTCACACACTCAGGCCACGCACTTGGCTTCACCTAAACACACACAGCACCTTTTATGACACGCCACTTCACTGCCCACGAAACCCACACACACACGTAGCCCACAAACTAGGCCACTAAAGTGCACACACCACTTACTTCCCCTAGACGCACACAAGTAGCTCATCCACCGATGAAAATAGGCCACAAAAATAACGTCCTTTAGCCACGATGATAACCATGCAGCCACTGACGTGAATCACACTAAACACTTGCCCTCTTTCACGCAACACCTCACAAAAACTAACTCAAACACATGCAGCCTTCAATCGACAAACATAGCAGCCATCACGCCTAATAATACTCATCCGGCAAGTCTTCAAACACAGCCCTGAAACCCCTCAAATTACTTCACAAAACTGCTTCATTTTACACCCAAAACTGTCACAACTCACTGCACTCTAAACAGCCCCTTAACTTACCGTAAAAACCAGCCCCTGGACCGATTAAAAACCACAAAAAGTGAAGAATATACACCCCAAACAGTCTCAAATCAGTCCCCGAAACAGTCCCAAAAATCGACACAAAACAGTAGCCTAAAACATCAAAAACAGTAACCAAAATACGGCAGCAATACGGCAGCAAAACGGTAGCAAAACAGCAGCAAAACAGAGTCAAAACAGTAGCTTGAGCAGAGAAACAGCGAGGTAAAACGTAAAAAACAGTGAACTAGAAAAGTTGAGGAGCTTTAACCCTTCCGATCTCCGTGAAACGCAAGTCCGAAAGTCGACAAAAAAGGTTAGACCTAAGGGGTTTTTTCACATCCGTTTCAGTTGTATTTTTATTTTTATTGAGTTCGTTTGCATGATTATTATGGAGTGATGCATGTTGTGGCCCTTGAATGGATAGAAAATGCATGTATTATGGAATGATGTATGTTGTGGCCCTTGAGTAAACGGAAAATGTGTCGCCTCTTGTGGTATATAGGATGGAAACCCGGATATAAATTTCATAGCCGATTCCGAATGGACGGTAGTATGATCTGTACTCAGGATACAACTCCACGAACCACTTGAGTAAACGGCGCATATTTCATTTTAAGTTGTTTTGATTTGTTTATTATTCGTTACTTGATTTCCGCATGTTATTTGTTTATGTAATGATGTGATCGAGCGCATGGGCTTAGTAAGTTGGATTAAAGGTCCCCTATTTTCAGGGGTTAAAATCCTTTACCTTGATGCTTTGCCGCGCCGGTTGATGTATATTCGGTTGAATGTAAGATGTGTTCAATCGGGTATACGAAGTCCGATGCTATTGTCTGTATTTTTTATATGCATAATGTGATCGAGCGCATGGGCTTAGTAAGTTGGATTAAGGGTCCCCTATTTTGAGGGGTTAAAATCCTTTACCACGATGCTTTGCCGCGCCGGTTGATGTATATTTGGTTGAATGTAAGATGTGTTCAATCGGGTATACGAAGTCCGATATTATTGTCTTTATTTTTTTATATGCATGATGTGATCGAGCGCATGGGCTTAGTAAGTTGGATTAAAGGTCCCTTATTTTGAGGGGTTAAATCTTTTACCACGATACTTTGCCGCGCCGGTTGATATATATACGGTTGAATGTAAGATGTGTTCAATCAGGTATACGAAGTCCGATATTATTGTCTTTATTTTTTTTATATGCATGATGTTATCGACCGCATGGCTTAGTAAGTTGGATTAAAGGTCCCCTATTTTGAGGGGTTAAAACCTTTTACCACGATGCTTTACCGCGCCGATTGATGTATATTCGGTTGAATGTAAGATGTGTTCAATCGGGTATACGAAGCCGATATTATTGTCTTTATTTTTTATATGCATTATGTGATCGAGCGCATGGGCTAGTAAGTTAGATTAAAGGTCTCATATTCTGAGGGGTTAAAATCCTTTACCACGATGCCTTGCCGCGCCGGTTGATGTTTATTCGGTTGAATGTAAGATATGTTCAATCGGGTATAAGAAGTCCGATATTATTGTCTTTATTTTTTATATGCATCATGTGATCGAGTGCATGGGCTTAGTAAGTTGGATTAAAGGTCCCCTATTTTGAGGGGTTAAAACCTTTTACCACGATGTTTTGCCACGCCGATTGATGTATATTCGGTTGAATGTAAGATGTGTTCAATCGGGTATACGAAGCCGATATTATTGTCCTTATTTTTTATATGCATTATGTGATCGAGCGTATGGGCTTAGTAAGTTGGATTAAAGGTCTCCTATTTTGAGGGGTTAAAATCCTTTACCACGATGCTTTGCCGCGCCGGTTGATGTATATTCGGTTGAATGTAAGATGTGTTCAATCGGGTATACGAAGTCCGAAATTATTGTCTTTATTTTTTTATATGCATGATGTGATCGAGCGCATGGGCTTAGTAAGTTGGATTAAAGGTCCCCTATTTTGAGGGGTTAAAACCTTTTACCACGATGTTTTGCCACGCCGATTGATGTATATTCGGTTGAATGTAAGATGTGTTCAATCGGGTATACGAAGCCGATATTATTGTCTTTATTTTTTATATGCATTATGTGATCGAGCGTATGGGCTTAGTAAGTTGGATTAAAGGTCTCCTATTTTGAGGGGTTAAAATAAAATCCTTTACCACAATGCTTTGCCGCGCCGGTTGATGTATATTCGGTTGAATGTAAGATGTGTTCAATCGGGTATACGAAGTCCGAAATTATTGTCTTTATTTTTTTATATGCATGATGTGATCGAGCGCATGGGCTTAGTAAGTTGGATTCAAGGTCCCCTATTTTGAGGGGTTAAAATCCTTTACCACGATGCTTTACCGCGCTGGTTGATGTATATTCGGTTGAATGTAAGATGTGTTCAATCGGGTATACGAAGTCCGATATTATTGTTTTTATTTTTTTATATGCATGATGTGATCGAGCGCATGGGCTTAGTAAGTTGGATTAAAGCTCCCCTATTTTGAGGTGTTAAAACCTTTTACCATGATGCTTTGCCTCGCCGATTGATGTATATTCGGTTGAATGTAAGATGTGTTCAATCGGGTATACGAAGCCGATATTATTGTCTTTATTTCTTATATGCATTATGTGATCGAGCGCATGGGCTTAGTAAGTTGGATTAAAGGTCTCATATTCTGAGGGGTTAAAATCATTTACCACGATGTTTTGCCGCGCCGGTTGATGTATATTCGATTGAATATAAGATGTGTTCAATCGGGTATACGAAGTCCGATATTATTGTCTTTATTTTTTATATGCATGATGTGATCGAGCGCATGGGCTTAGTAAGTTGGATTAAAGGTCCCCTATTTTGAAGGGTTAAAACCTTTTACCACGATGCTTTGCCGCGCCGATTGATGTATATTCGGTTGAATGTAAGATGTGTGTCAATCGGGTATACGAAGCCGATATTATTGTCTTTATTTTTTATATGCATTATGTGATCGAGCGCATGGGCTTAGTAAGTTGGATTAAAGGTCTCATATTCTGAGGGGTTAAAATCCTTTACCACGATGTTTTGCCGCGCCGGTTGATGTATATTCGGTTGAATGTAAGATGTGTTCAATCGGGTATACGAAGTCCGATATTATTGTCTTTATTTTTTATATGCATGATGTGATCGAGCCCATGGGCTTAGAAAGTTGGATTAAAGGTCCCTTATTTTGAGGGGTTAAAACCTTTTACCACGATGCTTTGCCGCGCCGATTGATGTATATTCGGTTGAATGTAAGATGTGTTCAATCGGGTATACGAAGCCGATATTATTGTCTTTATTTTTTATATGCATTATGTGATCGAGCGTATGGGCTTAGTAAGTTGGATTAAAGGTCTCCTATTTTGAGGGGTTAAAATCCTTTACCACGATGTTTTGCCGCGCTGGTTGATGTATATTCGGTTGAATGTAAGATGTGTTCAATCGGGTATATGAAGTCTGATATTGTTGTCTTTATCTTTGTATGCATTGTAATGAAAAGCGCAATGGGCTTATGGTGTTGGACTAAAAGGTTCTCCATTTGGGGGAAGAAAAGCCTAAAAGGCTACCTTACTACGATATTTACTGCGTCTTTCATCTATTGTTTGCATCATCTATCCTTGTCTTGGCTCGATCTATTATCATTGGTGTACCCATGTCATGATAGTATTTGGGCATTATTTCTCGCGGTATATAGGATGGAAACCCGGACATAAATTTCATAGCCGATTCCGTATGGACGGTAGTATGATCTGTACTCGGGATGCAATTCCACGTACCACTTGGAAAAAGGCCCACGCACGTGTGTGTCAATTCTTGATATCTTTTCTGCATCACATCACGACATGTCTATTTTAGCGTATAGTTGTCTCTTTTTACCTTATGCATTTGTATTACCTCTTTAGTTATCTATTTCCATTATGCGCTTAATTGTCTTTCCTTAATATGCATGCTTGTAAGAATGTTATTTGTTTGCGTTTCTGTGTCTACCAATGTAAAATTGTATGCTTCCTGTATGTCAATTTATCTTTATGCATGAATTTGGACATAGATTATATGCAAATAGGTTGTATGCAAATATGAAAATGTGTTATATGTAAACTTAGATATGAGCTTTGTACCTATGCATGAAAACTTAGGAGTAAATTATCCTTGGAAATATGTTGCTTAGGCTTGGTAAGATTTTTGCACAAATCATTTTATTACAAGTGGCATAAGTAAGGGACCATTCCGAACCCAACGGTTTGAGGTCTTCCCTTGCGAGGGGTTAGTGCGGCCTTAAATCTTTGTCCCGGTTCACACCGGGTGGCGACTCCATTATTTCTCCGGTTTAGTCCCCCGCGGGCTACTCCGTACTCCCAACCGGGCCGCGAGCCCGGAACAGCATGCGTCGCCCAGTTTCAGTGTCCCACACTTATTCGTATGCAATATATGAGCAAATGAGTTTTTCAAAGAAGCCACCATCGTAAATCTATCAAATAGATAGCGAATAAACGGTTAGTAGACAAAATAACATTAAATAGATCATGGATTTTTAATCTAAAAAATGCTTCTCCCACTATTCCATGCAAAATTGTAATCCAAAAACAGAATACATAACATGCAATAATCAAATTAAATACAATAGTGAAAAGTGGACCTCATGAATATATTTCAGCTCACAGCTTTGGCACGTTCTCGCTTACGTATATTCATTAGGTAGACAACTCATTGTCAATCACTCACTAGTGACTTCTAGGTTCTGGTCCTGATCGTTTCTCATTGTGAAAGCTTTGGCACGTTCACAATGAGGCGTATCAAGGTTAAACATGTCAATGATAAATTCAAGATACTTGAATAACCCTGACAGCTTTGGCACGTTCAGGATTCCGCTTTCGCTTGAATTTACCTAATATCAAAAATATATCTGGTACAGATAAATTCCTACCGGCTTGTAACATCACCGATCCATGAGATATTACCAGTAGGAAATAGGCCGTACTATTCCCCTGAGCCTCTGACTTTTTCACCATAAAATAATAATAATACTCTTTTATTAATCAAAAACTTAAACATTGGACCAACGCCTAAACTCATAAAATATAAACTTAATAATTATGACTGCAAATTTGATAACATTTGATTACAATAACTATCACATTACTCAAGACTTATACATGACTTCTGACTGTCAGTGACTGGACACCCACTGACTTTTACTTGACTCTAACTGGACTCTCTCACTCTTTCTTTGACTTGGACTAGTGGACTCCATACCAAAGTGACTGCATCAGTATCCATCCTTCCGAGCTTGTCCTTCAACAATACCTACAACCACAGAAAACTGGGAGTGGGGGGTTAGATCGTCGTACGATCTAAGTGAGTGGACGAAAAACTGAAAAAAAAATGATATAAAAGCTTTTGGTTCTAAAACCAAAATTCCAGAAAATATTTTTATATGAAAACTTTTTCTGAAAACTTCGTCTGAAATCTCTTTATAAAACTTAACCTTTCTGAAGACTCCTTTCTGAAAAATGATCTCTGAAAAAAAAAATTCTGAAAATCTGATGTCTAAATACTGGTCTGTATCTGAAAAACTTGACGTATGGAGTCGTTACGTATCGCCATCCCTCCATACGCCTATCTAGGGCCAAGAATGCAAAACCATGACTTTGGGGCATTACATATCGCCGTCCCCCAAATCATGACACTCTTGTCCCTGAAACTGGTGGTCTTCGGGCGTTACGTATCACCGTCCCCAAGCTACTGAACTAGAGCTAGTAGTGCTGATCCATGCAACTACCTGACCCTAAAATTAGGGTCTATGGGCATTACGTATCGCCATCCCCTAGCCTTGAACTAGGATATGGGACGTTACGTATCGTCGTCCCTTAGTCCTCTACATGTGCACATGTTCTCTATTCGTCAATTCCAAACTGTATCAAGTTACATACTGGGGTGGTTTTTTCCCCCATGCCCCGAAAACACAAATCACACTTTGAAAAGTGTTTTTTTCTCAATCATAACTTAAAGCATAAACTGTCATGTAATGACTGTAGTAAAATCCTCTAACGCCCTAAAAGCGTGAAAATAAGTCTGATAAGAAAATACGAAATGAAAATCCAGTAAAAAGAGAAAATATCCACTCACTAATTGGAACCTGGCTGGTGCTATATTGCTTCGTCGAAGGAAAATGCAATTCCTACAATGGTCTATAAATGGTAACTGGGTTAGATACAAACCACGAGATGAGTTTCGGAACTAGGCTAAACTTTCTCAATTCAAGTCTGTGATATCACCACTTAGTAAATCGTGCTTGGAACTGTTTGGGTGAAAGTTGTGCCACGCGTCGCGACGTAACTCCTTGCACTTTGTAACGCGCAGCGGCCAGAGACGTGCCATCATTTTCCTTTTGTGCGTCGCGACACATAGCCCCTTAGCGTCGCGATGTGAGGCAATTTTACAGGATTCTGCCCTTTCTTCTTCAACTCTAATTCATCCAATGTACAACCCTAGCATTCCTATATTACAAACCAATGCTCAAAACATCATATTACACTCAATTCCTCATAAACTAAATCATCATTTCATCAACAACCAACTTTTAATCTATTTCATATACTTCATATAATTAAACCCAAAACTTTAACAAGTTGGGGGTTTTTCTTTTAAATTCCTCATTGTGTTAATATTAAAAGAAAATAACACAATCATCATCAATATTCATGTGCCAATTCATCCATCTCAAAACACAAGAAACATATACACTCTCCATCACAACACATTCACACACTTAACCTCAGTCCATATTAAATATTACCATAACACTTTCAAAAATGCATGCAATAACTAATTCAAGCCAATTTGACAATTCCAACTTCCATGGTTTGAAGGATGCGAATTGGGGCTTTAAATTTCCTTGATCAAAATTGATAAATATAAGTAGAATGGAAGTTAGAAACTTACTTGTCATGTGATATACTTGGAAACATCAACCATCACTCCCAAGATAGCATAAGAAATAAGAAAAGAAGAATGAAAAAATGAGAAGTTTTCCCCAACTCTCCCTCACGTTTTTGGCACCTTTAGAGGATGAGTGAATAGTGCTCTATTTATAGAGAAAGGGTTTTTTTTTCCTGTAAATGAATGGTCCACAACTTGCCATATCACCCAATTCTAGTTAATTCTCGAAATTACTGTAGCAGTCGCAGAAATTGCAATTTTTGACCCATTTCTGGTTCTAATTGGAAAAAGTTTCAACGTGGAAGTTGTAGCTCTCGGTCTAATATTTCCTACAATATAAATTTCATAAAAATCGGAGTTCGAATGAGAAAGTTATAGCCCAAATACTATGGACTATTCGTAAAGGAACATCGTACAGTTCGGTATCGGAACTTCGATGATTATCGATTGTCTCCCCAAGGTCACTTCATGAGTGCGTATATGTTCAATATAATTTATACTATGAATATTCATCCCAGAATGAAATGGTAATTAAGATTATTGGTCGGAAAGATTACCGGTCGTTACAAATTCTCCCCCCCCCCCCCCCTTAAATAGGATTCGTCCTCGAATCCTTTCTAAGGTCTAACTTTTGGGTTTTCTTGTTTTGAGAATATCTTGCGATTCTACTACACTTATCCTCTTGGCTCCAGTCTTAGTTTATTACTTGATTCTTCCTCTTTTCCCTTTATTAAGTTTTCGTTATTTGTAATTTTCTTTCTCCGAGTTTTCAAATATAACTATATATGGGTTCAGGGCTTCATAATTTATAACTAACACTTTTTATGTATTCTTTCTGTCAAACAATGGCTCTTATACTAGGACGTTACTCAGGGTAATAAACTAGTCAAATTTACTCTTCTGCACCTTTGGTTTCTTTGCTAGTTCGAGTACAATTAATGTCTCTATGCTGACTATTCTTTCTTTGCTTACTTGTACTCTAGAACACTCTTCCTCTAATTATCCTTTAAATCTTACCCTGTTATGAGTTGTACAATCTCAACAGCTCCGATATTCCTAGGTTCCTTGATTTTCTGTAGGTTGGACTTAATCTCTTCTTAAATTCTCTCATTCATTATCCTCAAAAAATTTTGACTCAATCGGGTTCTTCTCAACTGGTATCTTTGACTCCCATTAGAATTACTGGTGTCTCCACGGTTAGGCTTCCCATGCTCCCTTCCCGGAATCGATAAATTTATAGGAATGATCCTTATCATTTTTTAACAATATTGATACTGGGTATTCCTTTAGCTACACTTGTTTAACTTGATCTTAATATTTCTTCTCATATCTTAGCTACTTAATTCTCTGTATTCTCATTGTCAAGCTTAAATGGTTTATGATCTTCTCTCCTCAAATTTCCAATATTTCTACTTATATCTGGGCTTAGGGTTTTCTAACTTACTGATATTGTCTACCAATACCACTTGTACTTAAAATGTTGCTTCTGGGTAGCTTCCTAGTGGTCCCCCTCAATTGGCTAAAGGTTCAAGCTTAAGTGGATACACGTTGGTACCTAAACCATATTCCCTACTATTAACATCGATACTGGCGATTTGGTTCTAGCTAAAGTCTATACTCTTTTCATACTTTGCTTCCATTGTTACTATAAATCTGTTTGTTGTTCCACCCTAACTTATTTTCCATATCCTAGTGCCGCCAAAGATCGTTACTCAAACACATGTCATTTTACTGAACTGTGAGGATTCATCTACTATACTAATTGCAACATTGCAGTAATTTATCTCCTCAATTTCGTACTATGCTATAAATCTACTAAGACACACTTTAGCCGTGGTCTAAACTAATACTAAGAAATCTTATTGTTTCATTCTTCTAATTTTCCTTCCAAACCTTGTGCCTGCTGACCCTTTCATTTACTTTCCTGCTCTGTTTTGTAACTGAAACTTTCACAATCTATATCTCTGTCTCCTTATCCGAAAGATGTCATTTCTTACAAATTTTTGTCATTTGTAACGCTGTTCTTTCTCTATTTATTGTTTCATCTAGATAACTTCTCCTATAAATCTCTATGTCTTGGAACTATTCCCTCTTGTATATTGTTCTTGTACTATATCTAAAGGTTCTCTGTTTCGATCTCTTCCACCACATATTCTCTTGTTTCTGGAAATATCTTAAGACAAACATCGAAGTTTATCATTGATGTCGTAATTTATCGAGAGTTGGGAGGGTGGGAGCTTATCTTGAGGCTATTGTGTTATGGTGATTCGGTGACACATACTCTTCGCTTAGGACTCTCATGTATACTTGTCCGGTGTTATTTCCTATATTAGGGTATTATTGTTAAAACTTATTTGGCTTGCCTTCTCCAACCTAACTTCTGATCATTCTCAGCAATCAATCACTCCACATTTTTCCACAAAATCACTCTAGAGTCATACTCTTTAACAACTTTCTCGTACTGGCTCTGTAATCATTCTTGTATAGTCTCTGTCGTTTAACCCTCTGACTTCGTCATTTTCTTTCTCTGAGTACTGTTATACTCTATTTGCTATTCTTCCTTAAGAAACTTGCTCCGCTACAAAGGTTCCTTAAACTTCTTCCTTTTTACTTTCTGAATACTCTTTTAACTTCAATTGCTTAGGACATCTTTTTCAAAATCTTAAGTTCATGTACTACTCTTTACCTAGTCTTTTCTTCGTACTACAGTGAAATTCTTTATAAATTGTTCATTATATTCCTAAAAATCAATCTCCATGCTCTCTTAGTACTTCTAAGTTTTTACTTCTTTACGGGTTCCGTAATTCAATGATGGCTCTTTGACTTAGTTCAACTTATCATAATTTCAAACTATTCTATCTCATACTCTTTATCTATGATTCATTGAACTCATTGATTTAGCTGTCTAATCATCTCGTAATTCATCCAATCTCTCAATTGCTCTTCCTTATTAGTTATTTTCTTTATTGAACTCTAAATTGGGAATGGATATATGCTCACGTGTCTGGTTCGGTGTTTATATGCTTACTCGAATCAAGGTTTCCGGAAGGAAAAGTCTTTATTCATTCTGCAGGAAATTGGTTGACCACTCCATGTCTCGGGGTCCCACAACTACCATAATTCTCTACACTATTATCTTCGATTTCAATAATTTTTCTTGGACAATTAAAATAAACTTATTTAGTCTAATTACTCAATACCACTAGTTAGGCGTATGAGGGGATGGCGATACGTAACACCCCCATGCATCAGGTTTTTCCACAGATTTTTCAGATATATGATTTACAGATATAATAATTTTACAAAAGAGATTTGAAAGAGCAGTTTTATGATAGACTTTCAGCAGAATATTTTTTTGAAAGAGTTTTACAGAAAAGTTTTAAAGAAAAAGATTGATTTCCATATACAAAAGAGCTCTCAGAAAAGATCATTTTCTTGATGATGATTTCGAATTCAGAAACAGATAAATGTTTTTAAAAGCATTTCAATTTTCATTTTTTTTAAACCGTCCACTCACTAGGTCGTTCAAACGATCTAACCCCCCTTCCACTCATAGTTTTTCTGTTTTGCAGGTATACCCGGAGGACAAGCTCGAGAGGATGGATATTGATGGCGATCACTAGGGTGTATGGTCCACCAAATGGAGTAAAGAGCTATAGTCCAATTAGAGTCAAAGTAATGTTGCAAGCATATGTTATTGTTGTATAAGTCATTGTAATAAGTTAAGTGTCCATAAACAGAGTTGCACATAAGTGTATTGTTGAGTACTCAATTATGAGTTTGATATGTATTTTATGATGTTAAGTTGGGCTATGGTCCCATACATGAGTTATATTTGAAATAAGATTAGTGGAGTTGATCATAGCCATAGAGTCAGAGGCTTAGAGGGATAGGACATCCTATTCCCTGTCGGTAGCATCTTCCAAAAATGAGGATGTTACATTAACATTCATCGACAGTTGGGGGTTTAAAATCATTTGTGATTTCAGTCGCTACTGTGAATGCAAATACACTGTCGATGACTAATTCATTACAATCCATATCTCTCTTGTATAAGTATAATTTATAGACTTTTCCTCTTTATAGGCTCTTGTTTCTTCAGAGAATTATGGCTCTTTAATGACTCGATTCTTTTCAGGGATTTTTATCTCTTCAAGGACTTGGGTCTCTTTAGAGACTGCCTTCTCTTTAGGGATTACTATTTCTTTTGGAATTATTGCTTGTGAGAATATGGGTGTATTTGTAGTCCGAGCATTGTTTCCTCTTATGGGGAACAATATCTTTTGAATCAACTGGTCTGCCACATTTCTGAAGTGTAATATATGATCCATCAGCTACTTTTACACTAGATATTTAACAGGAACAATCACATTGGTTAGTATATTAGCAGTTAGTATATGTGACTTGGTTACTTTTACTGAATATGGTAATTGATTTGTAATTTGTTACAAATATACTATCTTTTGCACTTCATTTTCACATTGACTAGTGTGAGGATCTAAATGAGACATGGTAAAAAATTTCCATGAAAGTTCATGCCTTACTTCTAGAAGCTCTTTACTTTCCTTAACGTATGACATATTATCCATCGAAAGGAAAATCTATAAAACGGATAATCTGTTAGAAGTTCCAATTGCTAACGAGATTATGACTTTTCCAGAACCTTTAATTAGGTCATTAGGACCATATATGGTATGTAATTTTACTTTGGGCAATATTAGTATGTAGAAATAAAACATAAATAAACAAGATATAAAATATAAAGACGATATATAAAAATATTGTAGAAAATGCACGAACTTTTCGTGGAAAGACTCCTCGTGTAATAGAAATGCACTTTGCCCCGGGATCAACCTTGGAAATTATTTCGGTCATTTCCCTTCTTATGTCAAATTTGGATAAGATCTAATTTTTTCCTTTTTTCAGTTTCGTGAACAGAAATAATTTTACTATTCACACTGCAGTGTTCGTGGTTACTATTAGATGCACAAACTTTTCATGGAAAGACTCCTCGTGCAACAAAACACACTTTGGCCCCGAGATCTACCTTGAAAATTATTTCAGTCATTTCCCCTTTTATGTCGAATTTGGATCAAATTTTATTTTTTTATTTTTTTCAATTTCATTAACGGTAATAATTTTACTATTCACACTACAGTTTTCACGGTTACTATCAGCTGCTACTGTTCAAACTATAGCGTTCACAGTTACTATTCACTACTACAATAACCATAAATATATGTTCACTATGTTGAATCTTTGGCAACGATTCTGAGTGTTTTTTACCTCCGAAACAACCCAAAGACAACCTGAACCTGCCCTCTATGTTACCAAATTTTTCTGCACAAGATTTGAACAACAACAAGTCACAACTTACGGCAATGAGCAGTTTTTTCTACTCACTGTCGAGAATGATGTTATAGGAAGAAGAAGATTTCGGCTCAAACACCAAAATAACTTCCGTGCAATGACTTGTCACCAACATATGGAAGTGTGAGCTTCACTTACAATTCTATTCTCTAAAATCTTTAGATAAGAAGATGTCACACACCTTTCGTTTCTATTTTTCTTTCAACTTTTGAGAGAATATGAAGAACAAGAAGGTGGCTAGATTATGCAAAAATAAAAAATTTAAAATTTAAAAACAAACAAACAAACTTTGTCTTTTATATTCTAGGGTTTAGGTTAGGTTAATTGTAATTAAAATTACAACAATAACTCCTAACCTTAGTCACAATTTTGGCCAACCCTCAATATTTTGTAACAACAAAATTTTGATTTAATCTCTTATAAAAATCATATTAAATTCAAATATCCACCATTAAAATTTGTAACTTAAATTTTGAAATAATATGTGTATTGAAATCAAATTTCACTGCTTATTAAATTCAAAATTTTTGCATTAAATTATCAAGCATAATTTAATTAGTTCAAATGATTATCTCATAATCATGAATTTTTGAAACTTTATATTAAACTAATTTAATATAGTTTTCATGTGTGACTATAATTATTAATCATAATAATAATTTTGGCAAAACAAATTATTATGCATGTGAGTTCATAATTGGACTATATAATTATTATATGATTTTCTTTAATATATCGAGTTAGCACAGTGGCCAAATGAACTCGCAGCTACGAGCTCCAATAATCTTGAGATATTAATTAAAACTTTTTAATTAAATATTCTAAATTATTAACTTTTGGTTATTCCACTAAAAACCTAAAGCATCACTCTTGAAACTATAGATATTTTATATAAACCAACCTACTTCGGTGTCTATCGATATAATCATTATATATAAATTGACCCTCCAATAATATCTTATAATTAGAGTTATGTCATAATGTCCGTTATACTCCTCTAGTTATTTCTTGTGCCTTAAATACCATTAATTTTCTAAAAAATGATTTATTCATAACTATTATGAATATTAATCTTTTTATTCGCAATAGAATTACTTGAGCGCTTTAACCGTTCAAGTACCAAATCAACCATTAAGAAATATACTCATCTAGTCCTCAAAAGAAATATTGAATTTCAAAACTATTTGAACTGTTCCTAGTCACATGCCAAACTATGTCCCTAAGGTACATAGCTTATTGGTCGGGTTTCTTCACCGACCTCACCTTTGTAAATCAAAAAACATAGTCTGTCATGTAGGAGTCTGAGTATACTCAGGATTCAGATCAATCCATATATGACTATCTAGTAGACTGATATGAACTTTTTTATCTAACAGATATTATAAGAAATTCATTTCTGTCTGGGTTCATATATGATCACATCATATAAGGTTTCTTCATTCTCATGTTGCCAGATGAACGATTCTGGATCAAGGTTGTCATACATTTATAGAATGGACGACAGCTGTAGATAAACCACAAACAAAATACCTGTTTTGTTTACTCTCTATGTACTATTTTTATTACTAATTCCAGACTTGAATCCTCTTGTTTATGACATTTATACACTAAGTATGAATGTACATAAGTAATCAATGGTGCACAAGATGATTTATAATATATGAAGTAAATCAAAACAATTTGATAAATGAATAATGCATCATTTATTAGTTCAAATTAATTCCATTTGCATATTATATGATGTTTTAGGGCACATATCTCAACAATCTCTCTCTTACACTAGAGCAAATGAGACATATCACGTAATCCTAGACTCTCTAGGTGACCTTCAAAAACTTTAGCCATCAAGGTCTTTGTAAATGGATCAGACAGGTTCTCCTAAGAATTTTCGGAGCCAGACTACTTCCTTAACTATTTCACAAGCTACTACATACTCAAGCTCCATAGTGGAGTCAACAATACAGGAATGGACTATCCAATTATCATAGGGAGAATGCCTTTCCCCCTGGTATTTATATTAATAGCCACTTGTCTGCTTTAGTTTTAATAATACCACAAGACCTCCCTTAGTCAAAAAGTCAAAAGAATATTCTCATTTTATAAGTTTTTGACATATTTTCCCTTACCTAAATAATTAAGAATTTTACATCATTATTAATTCTTTAAATTAATTAAAAAAAGATATATGAAAATTATTATAAAGTATAATATTTCAATATAGAATTATTATAAATCTAATATTTTAATAAAAAAATATAATTTCATTTAATTAGCTTAAATAAATTTATTCTAAATATAGTTTAGTATAGTTCTATTATAACTAATATCATATTTAGTTTCATATTACAGTAAAATATATAAAACAAAAAATGTATGTGTAACACCCCATCAGAGACAAAATGCTACCTGCATGAGACATGACTGACCCATCTCCATAAGCCTCTAAATTTACAGAAAATCCGGAATGATGTATTCTAAAACTAGACAACCCGGATCACAGTCCAACATCAAACGGAATATAAGAAAACATCAAATAAATAAAATGACCTCATGTCCACAAAAAAACTCATCAAAATCATATCCTAAGGGCTCTGTGCCCACATCATCTATCAACACTCAAGGGCTCTGTGCCCACAACATCATAAGCAATCAAAATATTTACTTAATATATATACAAACATTGTGCTTAGTACGACAAATAAAATATTGATCACAAACCCTAGACCTCTAAAACTCTTCCCAGGACACTTGCGAGGGTCACTATTGCTTATGTGATCCGCATCTCAAGTATGAATTCCAAAGCTGTCGTGGTTAACCATTTTGGAAGCCAACCTGCAAAACTAGCAAACTGGTTTGGTGTGAGTTTGATCGGTGGTAAACACACACGTAACACAAGCGCACGTATCGCTCAAGTAGTATAAAATGTATCGATCTCACAAGGACTTAAAACCTATGATATTAATTGATTGAAGCTAAATGTCTACGAGTATCTAATTGATTGATTGTTGGTTGGATGATGATTTTATCTAAAACAAGTAAATAAAATAGTGCGAAAGTAAATTTAAGGAAAAATCAATATTATAAAGCTATCTAGAGTTGTGAATTCTTCCAATATCTTTCAAATATGAAGTGATTATCTCATGTTTGTGTAATATATCGGTTTATTAACTTGGAATACAAAAATGTGCAAAAGCCTCTGTCGATGGCCAGATGCAAACACCCAAAGTAACCCAATTAATCAAATTTCTATGTTAACCAAGTTACCTGAATTCATTAAGATTAATTTCCAATTGTGGCTACCCCCGCCCGACAGGTATATGTATATCCTGGAAGGAAATCTACCTAAGGGATATATACCATGAGGTGAGATCTTGAGCTATTGAGTCTAAGGCTGAAATCTAAAATCCCTTTGTCAAGTTCATTTTAAGTTTATCAAATCAATCTTATTAGTGGCCAGTTAATAAGAAGCATTAAGATTAAGACTCAATAAATAAACCATTATATTACCCAAGACACAAAATAACCAACTTATAAATCGGTGATATGGAGTTCATCACAACTCTAGATATATTATTTAGTTACAACACATATATAGGATTATTAAAGACATAAATAAATAAATCAACATAAAACAAACTTGAAAATTAAAAAAGGTAAAATAAAACAATAAAATAAAATATTGGGGTTAGGGGATCGACTTTTATTACTTCTAATTTAGAAATCTCTCTTATTATAATATATAAATCTGCATTATATTACCAACCGACCATATAGGCAGTATCCTCATTAAGTCATATTTTTAATTAATTCCAACCGACCATAAAGGCGGTATCCAATTAAGTCAGGTTAAAATTAATTTAACTAAGTCCAACCGACCATAAAGGCGATATCCCATTAAGTCAGGTTTTAAGATAGTTTATATATTATAACTAAGGGACATTAATCTAAATTATAATAATAAAAGTTTTACCTTTCACCCCAGCACAAAGAAGTTATCTACTCATACTTTAAAGTAAAACAAGAAAGATTTATTGCTTCAAATAAAAATTAAATACAAGAAAGCTGTAAATAAACAAAAAAGATATTATCTTCTTAGTATTCTTAAGGAAATCCCCAGAAGAATGTATGAATTTTTCAAATGAAATCAGCCTCAATTTATAGGTAAAATTTGGCATCGCGGTTCGCGACGCGTAAGGCTTGCGCGTCGCGACGCCCGTTGATGCTTGACATATAACACACTATTGGCTCGGCATCGTGACGCCTGAAGGCTTGGCATCGCGACGCTGACGTCATGATGACGCAAGGGATCATGCGTGTCGGGAGGCTGAATTATTGTGCTAACGTCATGATGATGTGGCGATAACGCACGTGATGACGTGGTGATGACGCGTGTCGACAGCATAGTAATCGCTGAGCGTCGCGACATAGAGAACTTGCCCGACGCGACGCGTGAAATTCCTTTTTTTCCCTTTTGTCTGTTTTTCACTGTTTTATCCCTGATTTGATTCCATTGAGTCTTGAAATCTTATTTATCTACAAAATAACACAAAACACATCAAAATATTCGAAAATATCGAGAAACTATACAAAATATTAAGTAAAATGGGCGGTAAATATTGATATATTTTCCGCTTATCACACCCTCAAACCTAATATTTTGCTAGTCCTCGAGCAAAACAAACAAAAGAAAATACAATAAATAACGTTAAAATAAAATTAAACTAAGCCACTTTCGTAGGGATCACGGTTGCATTTAGCGTATGCAACAAGCCTTTAAACCCCTAGGTGTCCCTAGTGGACGAGTTGTAGTCTCGTGAGGGCTTACAGCGACGACACTCACAAACGTCAATCAAATGTACAATCAAAACACACAAAACAAGTTAGTGACTAAACAAGTGAAATTCTTATCCAAATTAATAGTTGTTTTTTTTCTTTTTAAATTACCAAATAAGTAAATTCTCTAATTATTTTTACCATTATCCATATAAACAACTAATAAGGTATTAATCAAATCATTGTGCCCACAATATTCATAAGTGTAGTTGAAAAGAGAGTAATATTTTTGTCCTAAAGTTATATCAGAATTCATACCTTTTTTGGCAATGGAATTTTATTTTTACATCTTTAATCCATGTAGTGAGCTTTGGGCCAATGACTCCCAAACCAGTTTGCTTTAGAGCACTAGGTGTTAAGAAACCCCTACGGACTTAATTCTTGGACCTCAGATGTTTAAAGGCTCTACCGTTTGACGCGACCAATCTGTGCTTACTAGGACAAGACGTCAGGTTACTAAGTAGAAACTTTATTATTATTAACTCAAGCTTTTACCGTTTGACGTGAACAATCTCTACTTACTGAGGCAAGATGCATGGTTACTAAGTAAAAACATGGTTAATTATTTATATACACAATTTTTTTATTCCATCACTTTCAAATGTTTCCTCCAATAAACTAGAGCACTGAATATTTCAAACTTTTCACTTACAACTCATGTCCGTATGTTACCATGCATGTTGATAATACATGTCAACTCACATATGAAGATCCAGTTTAGTCAGTATTATGAAGAATTCATAAATTTAAATAATTCAAAAGGAAATAAATAAAAATTAACTTGTTACGAAATATGTTGAGATACGTCTCAGGAGTGAAAATTCTTTACACAGCTATCTCAAACACCATTCCACCTTTTTAGCCAAGTTAAAAACACAAAAAAAAATCAAATTTTTATTGAATTTTTGACTAAAACCAAGCAAAAACAACACAACGAAAAATAAAAATAAGATACTAGTCAACTATTCCCCTCCTCCAAACCTAATTGAGACATTGTCCCAATGTCTAAAAAGAAGAAGAAAAGTTTAGAAGACAGTACTTCGTTAGCGTAGAATTCTACATCTAAAAAGACAACTAAAGGTTAAGATCCAGATTTATACGACGTTTCTTACCACGATCATTATCATACCAGATTATCTTGAAAGGATACGGTCAATTGTGGTTCAAAGGCTAAGAGTTGGTCAATTAAATCATTGGTTGTTCTGGCAGTGAAGATATATCTTTTACAGGTTTTGAAAGGAACCCATTTCTCTGGGCATCATCAAGAAACACACAAAGAAAGTCATAAATGGGAAACGTCTTAGGCACACAGATCGGACTTGAAAAAATTTTCTACCCTTCTCCTTTGAATACACAATGGAACCAGCAGTACCACTGGAATTTTTCTACTGTTTTAAGCGAAATTTCAGCCCTAAAATAGCCCTTGAACAGCCCCTCAAAATAGCAGCACAAAACCGGACTGTTTTAGAACCCGAATACTCCCAGCACACTCCCGAACAGCCCCTAAAATGGCGTGGACAGTGGCTGTGTTTTGGTTCTGATTTTTCACTTGAAAACAGCCCCAACACAGCCCCAAAGCACCACTAAATGTTCCCAAAAATTGTGGATTAAAACGAAACCAAACCGAGTTCCGTTTCACCAACCAAAGGGGCCGCAGTGAGCAATATTTAGCCTCACTGTCGTGAACAAGAAAATAAGATGAAGATGAAATAAAGTTCGACACCACAAAGTCTTCAGTGTTATGTCTCGTTACCAACGAATACTTGTGTGGGCAAGACTCACAAAATAATCTCTAACGGTTTAGGGATTAAGTCACACAAACAACTTTTATTTTTGATTTTTATTTTTCTTTTGTTCTTGTTTTTCTTTCTCAACAATTGAGAGGATTTGGAAGAAGAACAAAGGTGACTAGGGTTAGAATGAGAGGCTTAGCCAAAAGAAAAATTATATTTTCCTTTTTATACTTAGGGTTTAATTTTACAAAATAAAACAAAACCATTTCTATTTCTCAATGTGTGAAATTCGGCCAAGGGGTATATTTTTCAATAATTTTGTAACATCCAATATTACATAATCATCATCTTAATGATAATTTAAAATTCCTCTTTAAGAGTTGTAACATCCAATTTAAGATGTTTATTTTCCAAAAACTCTTCCCCACATTTTCCTTTGAAATTCGACCAACACTAGGAATAATAGATAATTTTGTAACATTAAGTATTTAATTCCATAATTAAAATATATGTTACAAAATCAAAGAGTTACTACCTTTCATAAAGGTGTAACTTCCAAATTCAATTCAAAGGGTTTCCAAAACCCAATTTGGAATTCCAATATTACCATTCATTCAAATTATATTAAATATAATTTAATAATAAATAATAAACAATTATCATATAATCATTTATTATATAAACCATATATTAACTTTTAATACATAGTTCCAAGTGTGACAAATAATATTATTAATCATATTAATAATATTTATACATATGTGAGTATACAATTGGACTATCCAATTATACTAAATCCGCTATAGTAAATCGAGCTAGCATGGGGACCAAATGGACCAACGGTTCCGTGCTCCAGTAATCTCGAAATATTAATTAAGCTCTTAATTAAATATTCCGAATTATTAACTTTGGTTATTCCACTAAAAACCTGAAGATGCACTCTCGTTGTCGCAGATGATATATTAAGCCGAACCAAGTCGGTGTCCATCGATATAGTCATTGCATATAGATTAACCCTTCATGAGTATCTTGTAATTAGAGCCGGGTCATAATGTCTGTTATACCCCTCTAATTATTTTTACCTTAAGTACCATTGATTCTATAATGAACGATTTATTCATAACAATTATGAATTTTAATCTTTGTATTCGTAATAGAAAGACTTGAGCGCTCAAATCATTCAAGCACCGAATCAACCCTTAAGAAAGATACTTCTCTACTTCTCGCAAGAAGGAGTGAACTCCATGTTTATATAAAACTTTCCCAGCTACACAACAGACCATGCCCCCAAAGTACATAGCTATTGGTCGGGACTGCTACACCAACCTCACCTTTGTAAATCAAAGGACATAGCCTGTCATGTAGGAGTTCGTAGTACACTCAGGATTAAGATTAATCCATATATGACCATCTAGTAGATCGAAATGACTTTCTTTGTTTAACGGATATTAAAAGTGTGTCATTTTTATCTGGGTCTAGTCCTATATGACCACATCATACAAGGTGCCTTCATTCTCATGTCTCAACATGGACGATCCCGGATCAAGGTCGACATACAAATATAGAATGGACTGCAGCTATAGATAATCCACAAATAAAGTACCCATTTTGTTTGCTCTCTATGGACTATTTAAAATTACTAACTTCAGACTTAAATCCTCTTATGTATGACACTCATACACTAAGTCTGAAGGTACATAAGTAATCTAGGGTATTCCAGATAATTTATAATACGCGAAAATTAAACAAACACTTTGATAAATGAATAATGCATCATTTTATTTCAAAACATATAAAGCCGTTTACATCATTTGTAGCTCTAGGGCATACATCCCAACAATCTCTCGCTTGCACTAGAGCAAATGAGACATATCACGTAACCCTAGACAATCTAGGTGACCTTCAAACACTTTAGCCGACAAGGTCTTTGTAAACGATCAGCCAGGTTCTCTGAGGATGCAATCTTTGTGACGGTAACGTCTCATCTATGCACTATCTCCCTGATGAGATGATATTTCCTCTCTATATGCTTTCCCCTCTTTTGGCTTCTTGGTTCTTTGGAGTTTGCCACTGCACCACTATTATCGTAATAAGTGTGAGTGGTCTATCCATATCTGGAACAACTTCCAGATCTCCCAAGAATTTACGGAGTCAGACTGCTTCCTTAGCTGCTTCACAAGCTGCTACATATTCAGCCTTCATGGTGGAGTCAGTAATGCCAGATTGATTTATACTCCGCCATACTATAGCTCCACCACCTAGGGTAAACACTAATCCAGATGTTGATTTCCTAGAATCGACATCTGTCTGAAAATCAGAGTCTGTATATACCCTTAGGATCATATCCTCACTGGAATACACAAGCATATAATCTCTTGTTCTCTTAAGATACTTGAGAATGTGTTTCACAGCCACCCAGTGATCCAATCCTGGGTTTGACTAAAACCTACTTACTACTCCCACTGTAATTCGTGCATAACAAACATACATGAGACTACCAACTGCTGAGGCGTATGGGATATGCCTCATTTCCTCAACATCTTGAGGTGTCTTAGGAGACTGTTCATTTGACAAATGAATTTCATACCGATAAGACAAATTGCCTTTCTTGGAATTCTACATCCCAAATCGCACAAGAATCTTGTCGATATATGATCCTTGAGACACAACTAACAGTCGTTTCTTGCGATCCCGAAGTATCTGAATCCCAAGAACATAATTGGCCTCTCCCAAATCTTTCATTTGGAATTGGTTAGCTAGCCAGGTTTTCAAGTCTGATAATATCTTTACATCATTCCCAGTGAGTGAAATATCATCGACGTATAAAATAAGAAAAACCAAATTCCCGTCAATGACGCGCTTGTATACATAAGGCTCATCAACATTCTGCTCAAAATTATAAGACTTGATCGTGGTATCAAATCTTATATTCCAAGATCGAGATGTCTGCTTAAGTCCATAAATGGACCTTTGCAGCCTGTAAACCTTTTTTTATAGGCAAAGGTTAGGGTTTACCTTGTATGAATAGGGAAAGGATTTTGTAATTAATGGTAATATCTCCTAATTAGTATATCAAAAGGAAATTATCTATTTAATTAGGGATATGATTTGGATTGATTAGGAAGATGATTTATTTAATTTTGGAATGAGATTTAATTTAATTTAATTTAATTCGATTTAATTTAATTTAATTTGTGACATGTGTTTTAAATATTTTTAATTATTTTTTATGTGATTTAATGGGATTGGGCTAGGTGGGCGTGTGGCTTTGGTTTTGGGTTAGGTGAATTTTAAAACAAGGTTCAACGAGCAAACCCGAAGCTAAGCAAACGAATTAGATCGAACAAGGTACTGATTTCTGACTTTTCCCTTCCGACGTCCGTTTCCCGCAACTTCCACAATTTAAAGAAGTAGTGTCTCCATGTGAGACTCATCATCGGGACTTATATGCAAAAAATGCAATGCCTACATCGCCCCCACTTTCATGGGACTTGTGCAGTATGTGACAGTGACAATCCTATCAAAGTTTATGCAATGCATTTTTACTTACCTGGCTCGCCAGCTGCCGCTTGACTTACTTGTTGCTTCGAACTGAGTTGATGATGCAGTGGGCCTCGACCATGGGACGCATTTTATTAACTGCAACCGACAACGGGGTCCTCGACCCTGGGACGTATCCCAATACCGCTGTCAATATGGGTCAGGACCCTAGGACGCATCCCAAAACCGGAACTGATGATGCAGGGCGCCAACGACCCTGTGACGCATCCCAATAACTACAACCGACAATGGGGGCCTCGACCCTGGGACGCATCCCAATACCACTGACAATGTGGGTCACGACCCTAGGACGCATCCCCAAAACTGGAATTGATGATGTAGGGGGGCATCGACCCTGGGACGCATCCCAATAACTGTAACTGACAACGGGGGCCTCGACCTTGGGACGCATCCTAATACCGCTAACAATGTGGGTCACGACCCTCGGACACATCCCAAAACTGGAACTGATGATGCAGGGGGCCATCGACCCTGGGACGCATCCCAATAACTGCAACCGACAACGGGGGCCTCGACCTTGGGACGCATCCCATTACCGCTGACAATGTAGGTCACGACCCTAAGACGCATCCCAAAACTGATGATGATGTGGGTTACGACTCTGGGACGCATCCCCAAAATTGCTGATGATGTGGGTCACGACCCTAGGACTCATCCCCAAAACTGATGCTGATGTGGGCCTCGCCCCCGGGACTCCTCCCTAAAACTGATGTTGATGTGGGTCACGACCCTGGGACGCATCCCAAAACTGCTGATGATGTGGGTCACGACCCTGGGATGCATCCCCAAAATTGATGATGATGTGGGTCACGACCTTGGGACTCATCCCCAAAACTGATGCTGATGTGGGCCTCGACCCTGGGACTCATCCCCAAACTGATATTGATGTGGACCTCGGCCCACAGACTGATACTGATGTGGGTCTCGCCCCCAAACTGATATTGATGGGGGCTCACCCACCAAACCGATACTGATATGGGCCTCGCCCCCAAATTGATGCGGATATGGGCCTCGCCCCTAAACTGATGCTGATGTGGGCCTCGCCCCCAAGATGATACTGATGTGGGCCTCGACCCTGGGACTCCTCCCCAAAATTGCTGATAATATGTGTGGGCCTCGACCCTGGGACGCATCCCAAAACTGCTACTGATGTGTGGGCCTCGACCCTGGGACGTATCCCAAAGCTGCTACTGAGGTGGGTCACGACCCTGGGACTTATCCCCAAAACTGATACTAGTGGTGTGATGGTTCATTCCAATATATCGTACTGCCTCTCACAAGATAATCCTGATAGCTAAACATATTTTCGTCCTCAACTGATGCTTCGCATCAAAACTAGAGAACCTTCAAAGTACTTAATACACTTAGATATGCTCGTCTGAATGAGTGATCTGAACTAGACTCCTAGTGTGTGTGTGCCAAGGCTCTTTCGCAGCTTAATCCTTAAGTAAGCCAACTTGATGATTTTGTCTCGGAGAATCGGATCAGTGGGTCTAACCAACCTGGATGTCTTGATCACACTCTGTGATTACTTCCTCGTATTCAACATGATATGGTTTTCTTTTTTTTTTCTCTTGTCTCTTTCTCTTCATTTTGAACTTTCTTTTTTTCTTATTTTTTTTTTTTTTCTTTTTTTTTTTCTTTTTTTTTTCTTTTTTTTTTCTTTTTTTTTTTCTTTCTCTTTTTTCGACACACATACCCTTTAAGGTAGCATTTCTCCTCATGGTGGTCCTAATACTCGCCCATGGGTAGCTTCACGCTTATCAATTATAGGCGGTCTATTTTTTCTTTTCTTTTCAGAGACTTTTTCTTTGTTTCCAACTATATCATATATCATAGCATAAGTAAACCAGGATGGACATCTAGGCAAACGGTCATTCACTGATCCATCATCTCTTCAATTAGTCATCTTGCCGACTACTTAGGCTTCCACCACTAAGATCCCGTGATCAAGTGCTCACGAGTCTAGCTGAGATCAACTATTCAGAATACCGGATGAGAGCACATCTCGCACTTATCGTTTCTAAGGTTTCTCCCTACAACAAACAATGTCATCACCGGACATATGCCTAACCATCAATGGCATCTCTCTCTCTCTCTCTCCTTTTTTTTTTCACTCACTCCACGGAATTCTTCCTTTCAACCACTGATAATGTGGGCTTCGCCCTCTGGGATCCATTCCTGAAACTTATACTGATATGGGCCTCAACCATGGGATTCCTTCCTGAGACTAATATTGATGCGGGTCTCAACCCGGTGATTTATTCCTAAAACTGATACTGATTCTGATTCAAACCTGAGACTGATGTGAGCCTCAACCCCATGATTCATTCCTAAAACTGATGACACTGTACTTGTGCTGCTTCTGGTTGGCTTGCATTTGCCGCTTTCTCTTTTTCTCCGTTGAAACCTGTGAATACAAAGAGAATAAAACACAAAAAAAAATGCAAGTGCGTTACGTGTATGCATGCATGCATGGATGAATTTCCTATCCCGTTGGGTTAGGTCTTTCCGCCAATTCCCTTGGTGATTATTCGGTCCTCTCTTCCTCAGGCAAAATATTGCTTCAATTTGTCCACGTTGATCGGCTCAGTGAACTCGTTCCCTTCTAAGTCTGACAGTCTCACTGCCTCGTTTCCCATCACTTTCTGGACTATGTAGGGTCCTTCCCAATTAGGTCTGAACTTTCCTCTCGGATCCGTTGTCGACGGCTTTGACAGCTTAAGTACTAGATCCCCCTCTCTGATCTTAGTATGACGCACCTTTTGTTGAATGCTCGGGCTGATCTCTTTCGGTATAACTGCATATGATGTAGAGACTTCATTCTATTCTCATCCAGTAATGCCAACTGTTCGAGTCTCTGCGAGCCCATTCTTGCTCCAATAACTCTGCTTCTGCTAATATCCGCATAGACTGTATCTCAACTTCCACCGGCAGTACTGCTTCCATTGCCTTCTTCTTTTCTTAAACAATTTAGCTGAATGCCATTTGCTTGTCTTTTGTATAGTCCTCCCTTCAAACTCATATATTGAGAAGCTAACTCCTGAATGATTATCTTATTCTTCTTGAAAGGTAGAGACTCAGGCAAGTAAATGAAATGAACGTCTTTATTTTTATTAAGAAAAAGGTTCGAACAAGTAGACAAAATCAATGTCTTATGATTAATGGATGTGACATCACAATTGAATGAGATCAGGAAAACAAACATCCCCATAATTTGCAACTTTGTCTTCTCCCGTCTTCTTGCTTTTTCCGGACATCAGATCCTCTAACTCCTGAAATTCTTTTTCCCATTTACTTTCCCTTTTATGATTTATCTCATCTTTACTATTGTTGCCCCATATCCTCATGCGGGAAGCTTGGTGGTCGTGAGTTTGGAAGACAATGTTGTCAGGTAGGCTGGATTTAATCATGTAGGTAGGCGGTGGGACGGAGTGATAGTTAGGTAGGGGGTTTCTCTGTATGTTAGGTTGCTCTTTCTCAAGGTCAGGTATTTTGTGGGAGTCTATGAGGTTCTGGATCTCATGCCTAAGGCGGGTACAATTGTCGGTTTTGTGGCCTTTTTGCTGATGGAGGTAACAGTAAAGGTTCAGGTTAATGTAGCGTGGCATAAGGTTTGGAAGTGGTTTAGGTTCTAAGGGATTTAGGAGTCCTTGCCTTTTCAGCTCTTCAAATACCTCTGACAAAGGTCTACCAAGATTGGAGAATCGTCTGTTTCTGATAGGGGCAACCTTAGAGGGAGTGGGCTTGGTCCTTGAAGGTTCTTCAATGGTCTTTCCATTCTGGTTGCACAACTTCCTATTATACGGGGTGTGATCAAGCTGGCCGCAACATTGGTCAGAATTTGCAACTGCTCGGTAATTTCGGTTACTTTGGTCTCCAATTGATCCAAACGGGATCCCTCATTGACTGACTCACTCATGTTTGTTGGCGGTTTTTTGACAAGTCTTCATTCTTCCCCAACCCAACGGGTATCTATGATGGCTTTTAGACACAAGGGTTAACATGATGCGTGTATGTATGAGGTGCATGAGATGCGTGAGATGTATGGAATATATAAGTCGGCCCATTATCATTTTAAAGCATTCAATCATACTATTGCGCGGTGCAAACTTGTCACAGTTGAAAAGGCCCAACAGGTTTACACTTTTGCAATAACATGGCTAAACAACTTCAAATGATAAAAGGCCTAAACACAGAAGGGACCCATTGGCATTTCAGAAGCTTTTGGCCCAATTGCCATAAACCACGGACTCGTCCCAGTTTAAATGGCCCAACAAGCCCATACCTCATGACAAAAAGTCCAACTGAATCCAAATGACGATGTCCTAACACAAAAGCATAAAGGGATAGTTTCTATTAGTCCTATAACTACAGTTCATGTGCGGGTTTATAGGGGTATAGACAAAGGCTCCCACTGGCGAAGGATTGCCCACAACTAGGTCTCCCCACTCAAGGGTCCGAGCGACAAGTGAGCACACCTTTTTTAACACTATGGTACGTGCCAACGAGTTATGATGCGTGATGACTGTCAAATGGATTTCCTATTGTAGATTTCCCAGAGGGAGGATGAATCGAACTCTCTTAAATACCCAAGCCTCTTAGGCTCTTATCGCCTTGGTGACGTGAATAAACAACAAGTCCTCCAAATTAGTCCATCACAATAAGCTCGAGTAAATGATTATCTAGGTGTCTTCATGACTTTTTCTTATAGAAAGGTAGTGAATGAAGGAAGACACCAAACCATTACCAAGCTTTATAATGCCTTTGATTAAACCCCTTCAACCCACGGTAGACACGGTTAACTAAAGCACAAATCACAAACATTACAAGACATTATTTCAGGGGCCGATTCTCTATCCCCAGTGGAGTCGCCGGACTGTAGGACACAGAAATCGGCGACGCTTGTTCCAGGCTCGCGGCCTGGTCGGGAGTACGGAGTAGCCCGGGGGGACTAAACCGGAGAATAATGGAGTCGACACCCAGTGTGAACCGGGAAAATGATTTAGGGCCGCACTCACCCCTCGCAAGGGAATACCTCAAACAGTTGGGTTCGGAATGGTCCCTTACTTATGCCCTTGTAATGAAATGATTTGTACGATAACTTAACTGAATCTACGCAACATATATGTTCAAGAGTAGCTTAGATCTAGTTCGCATTCATGAAAGTAAATCCTACGTCTAAGTTTGCATGCTTTGAAAGTAAGTTATCATAACGGCAAACATACGATATCACACCATGATCTCATAAGCATGTTGAATTATCAAGCACGAAAAATAGATAACAACCTAAACACAAACGTAAATTAAACTCTTATTGCCAAAGAAAAAAATAACTAAATCATGCATAAAGTAATAACATAATCATGCTCAAAAATAAATAACATATTAGACTAATCATGCTTAAGAAAATAATAACTTATTAGACTAAATCATGCTCGAACATAAGGTTGGATGAAACGAAACATGTGAATCTCTCAAGTGGTACGTGGCATTGTATCCCGAGTGCAAACTGCAATACCGTCCATTCGGATTCGGCTATGGAATTTACGTCCGGGTTTCCATCCGATATACCGCAAGAGAGAACACATATTCCGTTCATCCGGAAATCACATCATGCATCAATCCATAATACTCATACGAAATAAAGTAATCAAATAAATAAAAAACTAAAGGAGAATAAATAAAAGGGGTGCCCTCAGGTCTAACCTCTTTATTCGTCTCTCGAAAGTGCGGTATGCGATTGTCGGAATGGTTGATGCTCCGTAACTCCTCCGATTCACTGGTTCAACATTTTCCTTCACTGTTTCGTTGTTTGGGCTATTTTTTTACTCGGTTTTATGGCAGTTTCTAGTCACCGTTTTAGCTTACTATTTTACGGTGATGCGGGACTGTTTTGGCTTGCGGTTTACGGGTTTTATGGGGTAGTTTCTGGCGCAGTTTTACGGGTAAAATCTGGACTGTTTCAGGACCAGAATGTGCGGTAAGATTGGGCAGAAAACTGGACTGTTTGCGGGGTTTTTTGACTGGGCAGTTTGCGAGGTTTTATACGGTAAAACTGGGAAGTTTTCACGGCAGTTTAAAGGTGCAGTTTAGGGCAGTTTGTTCGGTGAGTTGGGGGACTGTTTGGTGGGATTTTCGGTGACTAGAGGTGCAGTCAGGAGGGGCTGTGGCGTTGATTTGAGGCAGTTTGGAGGGGGTCTTTGTGCGTGAGCTGGTCATGGCGTGAGTGGGTGTGGTCAAGGTGAAGCAGTGAAGGTAGGCTATGTGTGAAGCTTGTGAGTGAGGGTTTTGTGATTACATTGGTGGCTTGCTGGATGTGTTATTGCGTGAGTGAGTTGGCTGCTGAATAAGGCTTTTTTGGCGTGAGTTTACGTGAGAGATTTGAGTGTTGTTGATGTGTGGATTGATGAGTTGGCTTGAGTGAGGCGTTGAGGGAAGTATGTGAGTGGCGAAGGGGCAGTGAGTGGAGTTCGAGAGGCTTAAAACATTAGGGTTGATTTCGTGAGAATGAGCTAGGTTGTTTTCTTTGTGTTTTTATGTGAATGACCTAGGGTTGAAAAGGTTGGGTTAAGGCTTCTTTTTATAGGCAAAGGTTAGGGTTTACCTTGTATGAATAGGGAAATGATTTTGTAATTAATGGTGATATCTCATAATTAGTATATCACAAGGAAAATATCTATTTAATCAGGGATATGATTTGGCTTGATTAGGAAGATGATTTATTTAATTTTGGAATCAGATTTAATTTAATTTAATTTAATTGGATTTAATTTAATTTAATTTGTGACATGTGTTTTAAATATTTTTAATTATTTTTTGATGTGATTTAATGGGCTTGGGCTAGGTGGGTGTGTGGCTTTGGTTTTGGGCTAGGTAAATTTTAAAATAGAGGTTCAACGAGCAAATCCGAAGCTAAGCAAACGAATTAGATCGAACAAGGTACTGATTTCTGACTTTTCCCTTCCGATGTCCGTTTCCGCGACTTCCACAATTTAAAGAGGTAGTGTCTCCATGTGAGACTCATCATCGGGACTTATATGCAAAAAATACAGTGCCTACACTCACTACTCTTGCTAAAACGACATCCATGTCCCAGCCCTCATGGTGTAATCAACTTCAGCAAGGTCCCTCTATGAATCAAGTAGCTGCAAAGAAGAACAAACATGATTAGTGGCTCCAGAGTCAACAATCCAGGCGGATTTATCATCCTCCACTAATAGAGATTCGATAACGAGTAAATCATATTTACCTATTTCATTTTTCTCTTTCAGCTCAGCAAGGTATTTAGGACATTTCCTTTTCCAATGCCCATTCTTGTTGCAGCGGAAACATTTCCCTTGGGCTTGGAATCCTTGGAGCCTTTCTTGTTCTTCTTCTTCTTCTTCTTCATTGGCTTTGTCTTAGCCTTCCCAGTGCTATTCTTCTTCATCATTGCAGATTTAGAAGACTCGGCAACATTTGCCTCAGCACCAGACTTACGAGGATCCACAAGCATAGACTCGTAATGGGTGAGCTCATTAAGTAGTTAGGTCAAAGTAAAGGTCAATTTGTTCATAACATAGTTGCTTTTAAACTTATGGAAACTCTTCGGAAGAGTTTCCATAATCATGGTCACCTAGCTACGCTCGTCAATACGAGCTCCATGGGTTTCAGCAGTGTTGAGATAAGTCATCATCCTTAAGACGTGCTCTCGGACTGATGTCTCATCCTTCATCCTAGCAGTCATCGCTCAGACCATGCCCTCGTGACGTTGACGCTCCGAAGGCTGCCCAATCATGCCCTGCAAAGACTCCATCATCTGAGATGCTAAAGCCATAGGTTCATGCTTTGCAGTAAGAACCTCAGACATCTCTGCTAGCAAGTAGCAGCGGGCTTTCTCATTCGTTGTGATCCATTTCTGGTAGGTATCGCACATAGATTGGCTAGCATTTCTGGCCGGCTCGGGAGAACTCTCCTCCGTCAGGACAAACTTCAGGTCTTCGTAGATCAGGATAGCGTTCATGTTACTTTTCCACTTAACATAATTTTCTCTCGTTAATTTATCGTTTGAGAGTATGGAAATAATTGGAGAAATCATGGCTGAAAAATAAAATAAACATCCATTTAAAATTCATTCATCGCATATCAAAATTATCAATCAATTTTGGCATAAAATTAAACATGATGCATGAACCATGAATAACGAATTAGAAACCTAACAGAATTACTATGCCATGGAAATCTATCATCCCACAAGTAAGTGCCGCCGTAGGGTAGGTCAAGTACTTGCATGATAGACCGAGACAATCTCAGTCGATTAATATATGCGGGAATAACTCTTATTCCTATATTAAACAACTATCGTTTCATTTGATCAAGGAATTGTATTAACAGTTAATTATTCCATTGTGAGTGTGACCCGCCGTTTCGGGATTCTTGGACTTAACGAGTGAAGTGTCGCCGTAGGTTAGGTCAGTTCACAAGATACATCTAGAATCCATATCCTCTCGGAATCCAAACTTGATATTGACCCAAAATGGACACCATCCGTAGGGGGGACAAAAACAAAGCCGTATCGAGGCTCCTTTTGAATCTCACATTTTCGGACTAACAACGGAGATCACGGGATATACTGTCGTATATCCCTCTCCCACTCACTATTTTAAAATTAATGTTTCTATTTATAAAATATCTAATAGTTAATTTAACTAGTGTGAATAAATTTATGGCGGCTAAATCATAACTGTTATTAATATTAGTTCAACATTAGTGACCTAACTAATTTTAACTCTTAAAATTTATATCACTAATTTTCATTAGTCTCTACTAATACTATTACTCAATTAAACCAATTTAATTAGAGTGGTATTAGTGACCTATTATATTTTAACTCTTAAAATATTAGAACACTAATAGGTTCAAAAATTTTAGAATCCTAAAAAGGTCAAGATTTGTATTAAACTATTTAATTAATCTTAGTGCGTTATAAAATCTAATGGTACGTGGAATTGTATCCCGAGTGCTGATCATATTACCGTCCATTCGGATTCGGCTATGGAATTTATATCCGGGTTTCCATCCTATATACCAAAGAAATATTATGCATTAATTAAGCCCAATATGTTAGAATTCAAATTTTAAACCATAAAACCAATTAATCCAATTAATTGATTTCTATGCATATCATAATATAATTTAAACATTTTAAATCACATAAAATCATATTTCATGTCTATAATGATAATGCATCTAAAACATGTTATGGCATGTAAAATGCAAGAGTGTGCACTCTAAGCTATATGACATGTTATTCAAACAATTCGAAATAAACATACATATAACATAAAATTATTTTGCATTGACCGGGCTCTTATTTTTCCTATACTAATCTAATTAGTACATCAAATTTACCAAGGCATCATGTGGTCTAGATACTATTCCAGGTCACTTTCCCCGAAACACGGGCTATTATTGGATGATTCTAGGGGTTTCTTATCATCTTCTTATTCCTATGGCTCCTCCCTAGGTGCAGCGCTAGCCATAACTACAACCTCACTCTCTGAGCATTTCTCTTCCCAATTTCTCGATCTCCATTTGCTTCGACGACTTACTCCCTTTTGATATTTCCTCTTTCCTTTTACTGGGACCCCCTTGCCTCCGTTCTCCTGTTTTCTTTTCCAATTTCTCCATTTTTCCATCATAGCCTTCATGAAGGCTTGAGTTGTTTCCATCCCCTTCGGGTATTCTCTATTTCCTGCCGTAGGGTTTTTTCCATCATCTCCATCCATTATGTTGTTGAAGTCTCCAAAGCCCTGTGGTTTCCTTCTCCCGCCATCATTTTAACGTGTTTGCTGCTTTTTGGATGAACTCCCCATAAACGACGCCAACTGTTGACGACTATTTTTCATTCCAAGGGTGATTTGAGAATTCAACTGCTCGAACAAACCTCCCATAATCAGTGAATTTGTTTGGTTAGTTGGGAACCGAAGAAAACTTAGCAAGCAAACGAAAAATCACAGAGGAAACAAGAGATTAACATGGTTCAGCGGAGAGTGGCTTAAACCTACATCTACGGTGAGTAAAGAATGATTTTTTTTACTTGGTCGGGTCGAAACCGACCAAATTTCTCTCTCTCCCACTAAGTTTATAGAACTCTCTTTACAAGTGATGAAATAACAAAACAACCAACCCTTGAAATTGAGTCTTTGATTCTTTTATATAGACTTTCGAATCTACTATTCTGCCAACCCATGACGTCAGCCCACGTCATTCTAAATTGTTGCCCATGCTTCTTTTCCCCAACCACTCTGCAAACAGTAGCTCTGACCTTTAATTCAAGCACCATCTGTCAGCAAAAGCCCATCATTCCATCATTTTGTCCACTGCTACACGTTCTGCCAAGTGACAACTTGTGACTCAACCACTCCAGCAATGTTCCGTCTATCAAAGTCTCTTCCCAAGGGAAGTCGCTAACTTACTCATGTCACATCAGCCTTCTGGAGGCCCAAACTTTCATATAGGGCATGCGTCATGTGCTCTCAAGTACTAGATACCTTGTGGTCACAGCTCTGCTCCTCGGGTCGGTATGCCGAGGTGAATCATGATTGGTCATCTCTTCCAACTTCCTCAACAAGGTCGGGTCGTCAAGTTCAGAGCATTTAGGTCGGCCTCCACTAATGCTCAAATGATTCCAAATCTAGTACTTATTCAGGTCGGGTCGGTATCCCAACTCCACTTCATCAGCCAATATTACTCTCGGTAAGACTGTGGTACAATGGGTTTGGGTCCTGATCTTACTTCGACATCTTAGACGCATACATGCATGCAATTAAATAGATAGCAATCACATAGAGATACTTATAAAACAAACACAAACATATATAAAAAAGAAATAATAGTAAAAAATAAAATATCTTTTTTTATTATTATTTCTGAATAAATAAATTTATAAGAATTGATTTCTATTTATTAGGAGAGTTTAGAGTAAAATTATTATCTTGAAATAATGTGCGATAAATTACTAAATTCATTTTTCCTAAGTAATATGAGATAAAATATTAGAATAATTAATTTCAATCTATATAACATAAAACTACAAATGTAAAAAATTAAAGAAAGACCACATAATTTACAATATATTTATAATTAAATACCTAATAACTTTTTGTCTAGAAGCTCTATTTGTTTTGAAGCACACAAAAACCGTAGGGTTTTACTAAAATCCCAAATGGTGTCCTCGGACACCGAATCTAAAATTATGTGCAGTAAAGGCACGGAAATCGAAGTTAGCAGCGATGAGGAGGGTTTTCGAGGCTCATGGTACCTGGCCACAATCCTCGAGTCACCTCCCAAATCGGTTTCAAAGAAGCGCAAAAAAGCTCTACTAATTGAGTACAAGTACTTGGTCACTGAAGACGGGTCGGGTCCACTTGTTGAGTACATAGACCCGGCATATATAAGGCCTTTGCCACCTCAACAAGAGGGAGGCAATGATGCTTTTGAGTTGAACCAAGTCGTCGAGGCCAATTATCAAGATGGGTGGTGGACTGGCACTGTGAGGAAGATTTTAGACAACGGTAAATTTATGGTTTGTTTTGATAACCCACCTGATGTACTTGATTTTGAAGCCAAAGATTTGAGTGCATTATGATTGGGTTAATGGCAACTGGGTCCGTCCTGAAAAGCAGGTATGTATTGTCAAGTGGCTGCTCTGGATTTGTTGAAGGGCTTTTGAAAAAAAAAGTGTTTCTTGATGGTTTTTCAAGAAATTAATTACTGGGTTTGTAAAATATGACCTGCTAGATTTTATTATGTGGATTTCATTTTATTTTTTTTTTAACTAGGTTTGGTGCATGCTTGTATTTTAAAGAAATGTGAACCGTATATGGTATTTTCTTTATGTTAGGAGGCGCATCTTTGCCAATATTGTTTTGCACTTTTGTTCAAGTACGTGATTTGTCTGGTGTGGGTATGTGTGAAAGTTGAAGGATGGATGCATTGCATGTTGCTTTGCATTTAAAGTAAAGAGCTTGCTGTGCAGACAGCAAATTCTGACTATTAATTCCTGTGAGATGCTGCGGGTCTGGCCTGAGTGCAAGAAATAATCTCCATAGTTTACTTATTTTACCTTGTTGATTCTTTGTTTCTGTTCTTGCATAGTTTGATCTGTTTGGGGTCTGTTAGATTTCATTGTGTGTATATGTATTCTTAATTGATGGATATGTGCCAAGCTAATTGCAAAACAGAAAGATATTGTGAGCTTTTGGTGGGGGATGCCGAATTATGCTATTAGTGCTTGATCTCAAATGTTACCTGAATAATTTTGCCATCATTTTCATGTTAGATACTGTTTTGTAAAATTTTGCTTCCATGCCATTATCTACTTTCAAGCTGTCAAGCTGAATTTTATTATGATCTGTCTATATTATTGGTGGAGTTGTAATTATATATGCTGGCAGTTGACTTTGTTACTGCAGTATTGATATCCTTTTTCATTTCTTAAAGCAATCAACAGGATCAATTTTTAGTCCTGGGACAGCAGTAGAAGTGAATGTTGATAACAAAGAAAGCTTACATGATGTCTGGTTCCCTGCAATCGTCATTAAAGAAAATGGGGATGACACTTTCTTTGTGAAGTATCAGAACTTAAAAAACAGTGAGGCTGCAACAGTTAAAGTGACTCTGGATTGCCAACACATCCGACCTACTCCTTGTTATGTGGACAGAAATTATGAGTTGCTGGAAAAGGTTGATGCATCTTATGGTTTTGGCTGGCGGGCTGGAGTTATTACCAAAGTTCTTGCTGGTCGAAAGTATAATGTCTTTTTCAATTGTGGAAACGAGGATAAAGAACTTAGTCATTCAGAAATAAGGCCCCGTCTGGAATGGACTGGCGAGGACTGGATTAGCAAAGCCAAGGTATCATCTCTTCTTTAATGGGGGACTATTGGGGTATTGCTCAAGTTTGCAGTGATTCGGGACTGTTCTTAACTGCTAACTTTGGGTATATTGTTTTTTTATCTATTGTACTCTTGTTATTTTGAGTACATCAGTGGAATGATGATCCTCCACCCATTTGCTATGTTCATGCGGTACAAACTTTTTATAAATTGTTCCTTCTCTTTCTAGGGTATGGATTCTCAAAGTTCTCATACATGTATCTATTATAGTTTAAGGGTAGAAACATTAGAATCTCGTGACTTGGTAGAATTATTTTTAGCCTTAATGTTCCAATTGTTTGCCAAAGTAACTCTTTATGGAGCGGTTGATCAACTTTTACTTTTTGGAGTGGTTTTCAGCATACTAAATCAACTGTAATTTTTGTGTAGCATAAGTAAATAAAAGGAAGGCTACCATTAAAATCACGTGTAATTTTATGAAAAGAAAAAGAATGAATTGAGAGAAATAGAGTGATTTGGTCATGCTTTAGAAGGATACTGACCATCTTCCATGCTGGTATCTTAGTTTTTTTATGTTTCCATTCACGTATTGCTCTTCCAAACAGTGCTTATACCTAGTGTCTGAATGTTTATTGGTAATAGTAAATAGTTCTCTACTTCTCTATCTATCTCTGTTGGTAGTGTTGTTTGTTGCTCTGAGTTATTTGATCTAAAAGAACTTCAGAATTGCTATGTAATTCAATGGTCAATGGAATAATGCATTCATCTTAGATTTTTATTAATTTTTTTTTTTTTGGCGTGCATGGTTAATGCTAAATCTACAAAAAGCACGTGCAGATTTTATCCATATTTTTGGTAGCTCAAGTAATAGACTTTTTATTCAGGAAATCTTGGTCGCTTCTGATAATCAAGAACAGCTAGGGGATGCCCATAATCATTCCAACAAACCTGAGGTAGCCCAAAAACATGAAAGTTCAAGCTCTGCGAAGGATAAAAGTCGAGAACAAACACGTTGTTTGACAAACGCTAGAAATAATCAGATGGAGGAGCAGTCAACTCCTATCCTTGAAGATTCAGCTGCTGATGCCTTTCCCCCAAGCAAGAAGAAGATAAAGGTGACTAACTCTAATAGTACTGTTGTGCGGTCACATCCTATTAAGAAATTGACTGAAAGAAATGCTTCCGATGCACTATCATCAGTCACAACTTCTCATTTAAGGAAGATGCAAAATGAAACAACTAAGGAGGTAGATGGGGGTTTGGCCACCATGAAGTATGAAAGAACAAGAACTAGATGCTCGCATAAATCTGTGATCTTTCAACAACCTTCTGATAAACATGATAGTCCTTTACTGGGAAATATAATTGTGAGTTAGAAATCTCTTTTAAAATATTCATGACATTTTTATTCTCGTGACTAAACTTCACATTGGCCTATATGTCCAAACTTTGGTCAAGAGAAACTTGTAACCAAGACACAACAGTTCCACCTACCTTAGGTGGTCAACTTATGTTTGGGGTCCATGAGTCAACTAGGGATGGTAGAAATTTCCAAGGGGACGGGGGCTCTCGGGGACCCTCCCCAATTGAGGCGGGATCGGGGATGAAAAATTGAAAAAATTAATGTCGAGGACAGGGATGGAGAAAATTTAATACCCATTTTTTATTCAGGGAAGGGACGAGGATTGAGTAAAAGCCCCATCCCCTCCCCATTACCCATCTACGTTTTAGTTTATTTATTTAAATTTTTTTTAATAAACATATTCAAATTTCTATTTAATAATGTAAATAAAAAATCTCTTAATAATTATAAAAAATTTATAAATTATAAATAGTATAAGTGTGTGTATATATATATATATATATATATATATATAAATCATTTTTTAATGAGGGACACATCATTTTATTAAGTTACAGACCAAACGAAAAGATAGAAAATATGAATTTTAATCTTTTATATAAATTATGATTTGTGTAATAGATATTATAAATTGTTTGAATATGTATGCTTGATTTCTCGATAAAGTAATGCAACTAATATGTTTTTCAATGACTTAAATTTATTTTAAGAAAAATTTATTTATTTTTTAGAGTTCGGGGCCCCTCGGGGATCCCCTTTTAT